>JANJEY010000005.1:58633911-58677140 GCA_024703695.1 Erythroxylum cataractarum
AGGTGGGTGATTTCTTAATAATTGAGTTAATAGGCTTATTAAAGTGTTTATAATAAATGCTAATTATGCTTTCCAATAACTTAAGAATTTTGTATCAATTCCTCTTTGTGATGATTTTAACTTGTATGAGGTGTCTTTTGAATGTAAGTTCATGTTGGAAGTGTTTGAAAAATGATTTGTTAAGTGAAAAGAATTCGGATATGTGATTTTGGCGATATATGAAAATCAAGTGAAAGTGAATTTTTGTAAGGGCCATTTGTGGCTAATGTGTATGAATTGTGTGAATTGTGTGATATATATGTTCTCTTTGAGTTTGTGGTGGTCCCATAAGAGTCAAGTGCACCTGTCTAACCATAGGCTTCTCCCGCCTGCCCGTTAGTGGCATTGGAGCTCCTCACGAGCTCCCATAAGTTCACGACTACATATGACCGCTTCGCGGGAATGTGTAGTACGTTCCGTTCCGGATCGAACCGAACCAATTTTCTGTGATTATGTGATATGTTGATTTGTAACTTGTTTTATGTGATGATTTTGGTGAAGAGATTTGAGAAATTGAAAATGTCTTACCAATGTGATATTGATTTTGAAAGTAAATGGATACATAATGTTTTTGCTTATTTCTTGATTATTAAGTGGTTACCCACTGAGCCGTCGAGCTCACCCCCTATTTTTCCCTCCACAGGCGTCGAGCGAGAAACCGAGTCATCGCATTGGGATTGAGGCAATACTCTGATGCATTTTGTTTTTGGAAGTCATATTTAAGAAAACAAAGCTTTAGGTCGCATTTTGATTGTATTTAACTTTTGATACTTTCGTTGTATTTGGGCTAAAATGCCCTCTAAAGCTTTGTATTAACTTATCTCCATGTAAATGTAAGATTTTTGAACTTCAAATGTATCTTGTATATGATTTCTAAACATGTATTGTTATTTAGTTGAAAATGACAAAAAAGAAAGAATGGGTTTGGGTTTCTTTATAGTTTGGAATTGAATAGATGTTTAGGAGTAAGTATGCTGCCATTGGAATTGTGTTGGGATATATATTTGGATTGAATTGTGTTGTGGAAGATTGGAGATTGAGTTTTTGTGCAGGTATATGGAGTTTGGATGAGAAACTTGAAGATTTTGGCTAGTTACATAATAGGGGAGGTGCTGTCTAATTTTTCCTAAAATGGGCAGAAAATTTGTTTAGGTTTTAGACCCTCTTAGAGCATGATTTGGATTGAGAATCTTCTTAAATATTATAGAACATGTGTATAGCTTTCCAATGATATATAATTTGTCACATTTGGACTTAGAATGAAAAAGTTATAAGGGTTGAAAGTTTTCAGTTACTGATGATAAGGTTTAGGATTGTTAGGATTGTGCAGTACCTTTGGAGGGGTTTTTCACCCTCTTAGAGTCTGATTTGATTTTTTTCTTTCTTCATAGAAAAGGTAAATTATCTTTTCTCCTTTCCAATGAGGTATAATTTGCAATTATTGGAGTTAGGAATAAAAAGTTATGAGGTTGGGAAGATCACAGTTACTGTTTATTTGGTAAGGGTTACTGTTCTATTGGTAAATATATAGGCAGTAGCTTTAGGAGTGTTTTTACCATTCCAAATGACTGAATTGATTTTAACTCCCTTCATGAAACTTGTAGATCATCTTTTTATCTTTCCAATGACGTAAACTATGACATTTTTAGGCTTCTGTGTTAAACGTTATAACTTTCAAACTTCTAGTATAGTGCAGGAATTTCTTAAATTACAGCAGAAACTTTGAAACAATATTTGACCCACTTAAAAGCCACACTAGTTTTTCCATCCTTCATGGAAGTTGTGAGGCTTTCCTTGAGCTTTTTTTTTCATATCTACCTTGTCAATTTTGGAGTTCGGGAGCAAAAGTTATGATTTTTGAAAAGTCAGAAATTTTCTATTGCTCCAAATTTCATCCTTAGACGTGGTCACGTCTAGTCTTTAAATCTCTTAAGCGTGCCCACGTCTAATCACTGAACTTTTGACTAGATTGGAAATTCTGGATTTTTTTTCCTCCTTCCTCACGTTTTTACTTTTCTTTCATTTTCTGATTTTTCCTTTTTCCAATTTTAACCTACTCTCAGTCTTTTGCTTGTAACTTTTTCGTTTGGCCTCCGATTTACTCGATTTTTTTGAAACATTGGTTTTCTAACAAAATTTTTCTACCCTCTCATACAAAATTTAGAATTTTTGAAATTAAGTTGAATCTTGTCGGATGTTATCAAAGAGAGGCAATTAGTCGGATATATTGAACATGGTTCCGTATTTCGGAGATCTCTTGATCTCGGGAGCTCCGATTGAGGCGATTTCTGATTCTAATTGACCTAGAGATATGGAATTTCATTTTAGCTTAGGAATCAGATTTAGTTATGGGCCCTAAGCAAATCAATTTTATTGGAGGATAATTCTTACCACTAGATTACGAGCAGATTCCATTCTAGCAATATCAATCGTGCAGTCAGGGAGGACAGACAGTGCATGAGTATACAACAGAGTTCATGAGGTTGGTGGAGAGAAACATCCTTTTAGAATCTTAAGGATAGCAGGTTGCTCGATATTTGGAAGGTTTAAAACTAGCACTTCAGGACAGAATTGAAGTACATGTTATCCACACGCTGTCGGAAGCAAAGAATATGGCCTTAAAGGCAGAGATAATGCAGAAGGAGCATAGTAAAAGGAATGTAGAGAGTTATAGTACTCCAGCATCTACTGATAAATACAAAGCTGTGCAGGAGCATACTCCTCGTAGTCATAAGATGCGGAGTGTGAAGGATAAAGTTATGAGAAAAAGGCATATGGTTGAGGTGTGAGATAAGGAGATGAAGAGATCTGAGAACCCCTATGTCAAACCAACTGTGGGGAAGTGCTTAAAGTGTAGTCAACCTGGGCACAGATCTAATTAGTGTCCTTTGAGGAAGATGGTTAACTTTGTAGAGAGGGACGAAGATGACGAGGAAATCACTTGCGAAGCAGATGGAGATGAGGATGATTAGTATGAAGTTAACGAGGGTTTGGCGTATGTGGTGAGGAAACTGATGTTAGCACCTACGCAGGAAGACCGAACCCAAAGGAATCAACTATTTTACACAAGATGTACCATTTGTGACAAGATATTTAGATTTTTCATTAATAGTGGAAACTGCAAGAACATTATTGGAAAGGGGGTTGTGAAGAAGATAGGATTACCAGTGGAAAAACATCTTAATCCTTATACCTTGGGTTGGATTAAAACCACAGTAGACAAGATAGAAGTCACAGAGAGGTGTAGAGTTCCATTCTCCATTGGGAGGTATAAAGATGAAGTATATTGTGATGTTGTTGACATGGATGTTTGTCAGTTGTTGTTTGGGAGACCATGGTTATTTGATGCGGATGCTCAACATTCAGGAAGGAGGAACCAATATCAATTGGAGAAGGATGGGGTCAAGTACATGCTCCTATAGCTTAAAACCAAGACTTCAACCTCTGAGAATGCTTTCTTTTCTACAACCAAGAGGTTAGAAGTGGAGATCAAGGAAACACGACAAGTACATGCATTAGTGGTCAAACAAATTTTGACGAGTGAGACAGAGTTTCAAGTGGAGGAGTACCCAGAGATAATGCGATCTCTACTACAAGAGTTTAAGGAGTTGATGCCAGACGATATCCTGTTGAACCTCCAAATTTTTTTCCAATTATTATCGATTTGTTTATTTAACTATTTCTTTAGGTTTTGGTTGCTTATTCAATTGTTTGATTATTTTTTTGATTTTAGTCATTAATTTAGTGGCATGAATAGAGATTAGAATTATATGGAAGGATTAGAATTGAGTTAGAATTAATATGGGAAGGTTAGAAGTAAGTAGTTTAAAGGAGTTCGTAGATGGATTAAACGAAAGAAGGGGCAAAATGGGAAGGACAAGGTAAATGAAGGGTAAAATGGGGAAAAGACCATTAAAAATGGTTTTGAATTAGAAGAAGAAGAGATAAGTGTTGTGAGAACCAAAGAGAAAGAAGAGAAAAACGAAAATAGGAGAGAAGAAGAGAGGTTTCAGTGAAAAAGAAGAGAAGAGAAATCAAGTTTGTTAAGGTAGATTATCCATCTTTTCTTCTTATTTTATTAAAGGAATGGGTTATATTGAGGATGAAGGAGTTAGAGAGCAAAGAGGTTCGTGTGGGAAGAAGATGGATTAGGAGAACCCAATTGATTTTAGGGTTTCTAAACTAGATCTTAAGTTTTCTAACCTAGATAGACTGTGGGTAGGTTAGATTTGAGTTTCATTTGCGATTATTGCGGTTCTATGATTTTTTCTAAAGTTTATAAATTTTATTGGAATGTTGATTTTGAATGAACCTTGGTTGTTTTAGGAAACCAAGGAATCCTACCCAAGAACAAGGGAAAAGGCAAGCTTGAATTGGATTTTCGTAAGTCAATTAGGTGGGTAATGTATTTATAGTTATTGTGTAATTGGTCAAATTCTTGCCTATGGGTGTGTATGTGGTTTTGCTTGAAATTGATGTGCTTGAAATTGAAATGATTGTGAATATTTGAAAATGCATTGTGATTATGTTATACCTTGAAAAAGGTTATAACATTTGGAAATAGATGAAAAGAAGTAAAGCATGAAAGTATGAGCATATAATGAGATTTGAGCATGATATTTGATTGTGATTGGGCGAGAGATGAACCGTTTCATAATCACGTGCACGTCGACATAAAACCTTCTCCTAGCTACCCGCTTGTGGCATACAAAATTCAAAAAGTGGATTCGTTTTGTTCACGGAGTAAATTTCGGTTTATCTGTTTTGTTTCATAAAACTCTTGAGCCATTTGTTGTGCATTGCATTTTTAGATGTTCATGTATGGTGCATAATTGAGTGTTATGTTTAATGACTGAAGTTTATGTTGTGTGTTATAAGTTTGAGTTAAATTGATCAAATGCTTAAATTGTTTGAATAAAGTGAGAATGCTAGAATTGCTAGATATACATGTACATATGCTTGAATATGTGGCCATTGCCAATGGCTATAAATATATTAGCCACTGAATTGTGTAGCTCACCCCACTATTCCCTCTTCAGGTGCAGATCAAGAAGATTAGGGATCCTTGTAAGGCATTTGGGCAAATTTCAAGATAGTAGTTGTTGTAATTAAGTTAGTTTGGTCACCTTTGGGATAGCTTCATAAGCATGTAAATCTCAAGCATCTTGTATATGTTGTGTTTTGGGTTAAGCCCTTGTTCAAAATGTTATGATGTAAGAAAAGTGATGTATGAGCTTCTATTGCCTTGGCAAATGAGTTTAGAACTAAAAAGTCCCCAGGTGTATGTGCATGTTCCTTTGGTAGTTGTACATTTCATGATCTAACTCTTTCATAGGTGTAGAAATTGTATGCTGACTTCTAAGGAAAAACTAGACTAATTGAGGAAAAATTAGTTAAAGTTGTCTTTTGGAAAGTTGTAGTTTATCTTTCTAGCTTTTCAGCGATATATAGTACGAAAAATTGGGACATCGGAGTCGAGAGTTATGGTCTTTATAAGGGGAGATGCTTAGAAGCATAGATGCATCATCTGTAAAGATGCATCGTCTGTAAAGACGTATCATCTATGATGATGTCACATCATCTGTGATGACGTCATATCGTCTATAGAGACATATCGTCTGTGATGACGTCATATCGTTTGTGATGATGTCATATCGTCTTAAGAGTTGCATCATCTTAAGTTGACTTTGCTTCATCTTAAGTTGATTCGGCTTCTTCTTAAGAGTTGCATCGTCTTAAATTGACTTTGTTTCATCTTAAGTTGACTTTGCTTCATCTTAAGAGTTGCATTATCTTAAGTTGACTCTACTTCGTCTTAAGAGTTACATCGTCTTAAGTTGACTTTGCTTCATCTTAAGAGTTGCATCATCTTAAGTTGACTTTGTTTCGTCTGTCTTTTTGCTTCGTCTACCTTTTTGTTTCGTCTACCTTTTCACTTCATCTACTTCTTGTTTCGTCTGCCTTCTTGTTTTG
The DNA here is from genome assembly GCA_024703695.1 of Erythroxylum cataractarum. NCBI lineage: Eukaryota > Viridiplantae > Streptophyta > Magnoliopsida > Malpighiales > Erythroxylaceae > Erythroxylum > Erythroxylum cataractarum. Next base: position 58,639,924 of record JANJEY010000005.1, read on the forward strand.
TCTACCTTTTTGTTTCGGCTGCCTTTTTGTTTCGTCTATCTTTTTGTTTCGTCTACCTTCTGCTTATGTGATTGATACTTCTTCTTCTTTACACTATTCGTCTGATACCATCATCTAGTCCATTTTTTTTTACCCTTCAGACAATAGAATTTGTTTTCAAGGTCTCTATGAAAGTGGTAGGTCTTAAAGTCCTCTTTCGAACTATCTAAAGAACACCCTAATCCGATATCCATAGTGAGAGTTATTTCAGATGTCCCAAAACAGGTTTAGTATAGTTGAGGGAAAGCACTGTTTCCGTCAAATGTCTCCGAATGTTGGGCTCCAAAAGCGGGGTTCAGCATTATTTGGTATCAAAGTTTAGGTTTTTCCTAGGCTTAGAATGCATAGTAGGATGAATTTTTATGTTATGTGCATTGATTGAATTGCATTAAGTGACATGCATGTCATGCATACATGTAGAGTTAGGATTTTAAAATGAAATGTAGCCAATCGTTAGTGTTTCCATTAAAGGAGTAAGATACCATCTCGTAGAAGGACACAAAGAGTCTTACAAGGATCATTTGCACCTGACTCTCCACCAAGGGAGGAGAGTATTGATGAATTAGTAGCCCCAGGAAATGATGAGGCTTCTGTAGGGCAAGGTAGTGAGCCCATTCGGTCACAGTCGCAGGAGTCTCCTCTTCTGCAAGAGCAAATGCCTGCTCCATTGAATCCATTTCAGGCATTTGCTCAGGCCTTTGCTCATGCCATGAGCCAGATGCTGCAATCTTCCACTCCGGCCCTTATCAAGAAGGGGAAGTAGTTTGATAAGCTCAAGAAGTATGAGGCAGTGAATTTTTATGGGACAACAAATCCAGAAGGAGCTGAGGCTTAGATGAGAAAGACTGAGAGGATACTAGATCAGATGGATTGCAAGGATGAGGAAAAGGTTGTGTATGCTGCTAGCCTACTTCAGGGGGATGCTCTGCATTGGTGGGAGAGTATGCTAGGGAGTTAGATGAGACCGTCAGTGCTCGCATGGAAGGATTTCTTAGCGGTGTTTAAGAAGAAGTACCTGTCTGAGGTGTATATTCAACAAAAGTAGAGAGAATTTCTGAGTCTCACCTAGAGAGAAATGATGGTAAGTGAATACGAGCACCGATTTACATAGTTGGCCCGATAAGCCGCTGAGTTAATGTGAGTGAAGCAGTTAAGTACTGTAGGTTCGAATTGGGGTTGCATCTAGCTATCAGAGAGAAAGTGGTGGTGCATAATTTTTGTGATTTTCAACAGCTAGTTAAAGCAGCACTGAGGGTTAAGAATATCGAGAATATAAAGAGCACAATGAGCAAAAAGAGAAATGGGAGAGAATAGTTCAAGAGGGGAGATGGTATTTCTATGTCTGAGAGGAGTGCCAGGACTTTCCCTATTTAGTTTGAGGAGAAAAGCGATGGGGCAAGTAAGTTCAAACTGATGAGAACTTCTACTGTTTCTCATCAAGACTCTACAACGGGAGACAGTAGAAAGGGAGATAGGGATAAGCCATCCATTCCTAAATGTAAACATTTCAGAAGGTTTCATAGAGGGGAATGTTACCGATTGGCAGGAGCATGTTTCAATTGTGGAGAGAAAGGGCCCATGGCAAGCACCAGCTAGAGTGTTTGCAATAACACAGGAGGACGCAAAGACCGCTCCGGAAGTTGTGACTGGTATGATTAAATTGTTTGATGATGATGTGATTGTTTTGATTGATCTGGGTTCTATCCACTCCTTTGTTTCATCGTGTAGAACCATGTATGGTAGAGATTTGAGCTCATTGTATACTCCTTCGATGGTGAGTGCTCCAATCGGCCAGTATATTATGATTAGCCAAGTTTATAAAATTGTGAGATACTTATTGGTGGGGGACACATAGTAGTGGATTTAATGCCATTGAAGATGGAAGGATTAAATGTGATATTGGGCATGGATACGTTAGAAAAGTATCATGCTAACTTAGATTGTAAACAGAAGACGGTGGCGTTCGAGTTGGATAATGGAAGAAAGGTGATGTTTATGGGAGACAAGAAGTCACCGAGGGTTGTTTCGGCCTGGATGGCATAGAAAATGATGAGGAAAAGGTGTGAAGCATTTTTGGCTTATGTGGTAGACACGAAGGCAAATAGAGGGAAGTTAGAAGATATGTCAGTGGTCATGAAATTTTTGGATGTCTTTCCCTAGGAGTTACTAGGACTACCTCCACCTAGGAAAATTAAATTTCTCATTGAACTTCTTCCAGGTATTGGACTGATCTCAATTCTACCTTATAGAATGGATCCGGTAGAATTGAAGGAGCTTAAGGATCAATTGGAAGAGTTGTTGGAGAAAGGTTACATTAGGCCTAGCTCTTCACCTTGGGGAGCTCCGAACCTTTTTGTAAAGAAGAAAGATGGATCGTTGAGAATGTGTGTGGATTATAGGAAGCTAAATTAGGTCATTATCAAGAATAGATATCTGCTCCCATGCATAGATGACTTGTTCGATCAGTTACAAGAAGTAAGTGTCTTTTCGAAGATAGATTTGAGATCAGGTTACCACCAGTTGAGGATAAAGGAGTCCGATGTCTCAAATACTGCTTTTAGAACACGGTATGGCCACTTTAAGTTTTTGGTCATGCCTTTTGGGTTGACGAATGCACCTGCAGCTTTCATGGACTTGATGAATAGAGTTTTTAAGCCTTTCTTAGACCAATTTGTCATTGTCTTTATTGATGATATTTTGGTCTATTCTAAGAGTGATAAGGAGTTGAGGAACATTTAAGAATGTGAATTTTGGCTAAAGGAAGTGACATTTCTTGGACATGTGATTTCAGAGCGAGGAGTACATTTAAATCCGAGGAAGATAGAAGCGGTTATGAAATGGGAAGTACCTAAGAATGTAGCTGAAGTGAGAAGTTTCTTATGATTAACCGGGTATTACAGAAGATTCGTGGAGGGCTTTTCTATGATAGCATCTCCACTTTCCAAATTGACAAGGAAGAATCAGAAGTTCATATGGACAGAGGAGTGCCAAAGCAATTTTGAGGAATTGAAGAATAGACTTACAACTACACCAATTTTGACTTTGCCTTCAGGCAGTGATGAATATACAATGTATAGCAATGCCTCAAAGAATGCCTCAAAGAAGAGACTGGGCTATGTGTTAATGCAAAGAGATTGGGTGATTGTTTATGGTTCTAGACAATTGAAACCTTAAGAGATGAACTATCCTATGTATGAATTGGAGTTAGCTGCCATGATTTTTACATTGAAGATTTGGAGACATTACTTGTATGGAGTCACTACTAAGGTGTTTATAGACCATAAGAGTCTTAAGTATCTGATGAGCCAAAAGGAGTTGAACTTGAGACAAAGAAGGTGGTTAGAGCTGTTGAAAGATTATGACTTGATGATAGATTACCACCTAGGAAAAGTTAATGTAATAGTGGATGCACTGAGTAGGAAGTTCAAGATGGCACATGTGGAGACAGTATACCTTCCATTGTTGACGGAATTAGCCAAACTTACGGTGACATTGAGGCAAGTCAAGTTTGATTGTATATTGGCTAACTTTAGAGTGAGGCCCGTATTAAATGAGAAGAACAAGGAATTGCAGGAACAAGATGAGTATTTGAGTAGGCTCCAAGAAGAGACTAAAAGGGGTAAACCTTCTAAAATAGAGATCAGAAAAGATGGATTGATGGTGGTAGGTAACTGATTGTGTATTCTAGATATGTTGGAGTTGAAAAAAGAGATTCTAGATGAGGCACACAATGCACCTTATGCTATGCACCCAAGAAGTATGAGAATGTATAGAGATTTGAAAGAGCATTTCTGGTGAAAAGGAATGAAGAAAGAAGTTGCAAAATATGCTAAAAGATGCTTAGTGTGCCAGCAAGTTAAAGATGAACACTAAGCACCTTCAGGCAAATTTAAACCTCTGCCGATTACAGAATAGAAATGGGAGAAGATTACGATAGATTTCTTGATGGGATTACCGAGGACTAGCAAGAAGCATGATACAATATGGGTGATTGTGGATAGGCTAACCAAGTTCGTACATTTCTTACCAATTAAGCAGACAGATTATTTGAATGCTTTAGACAAGAAATATATAGATGAGATAATCAGACTTCATGGGATTCTAAGCTTTATAGTTTCAGATAGAGACCCCCAGGTTCACCTCCAGATTTTGGGAAAGCTTACAGGAGGCTTTGGGAACTAAGTTGCATTTTAGTACAGCTTTTCATCCACATACTGATGGTCAATCAGTGAGAACAATATGGACATTGGAGGTAAAGTTAAGAGCTTATGTTATAGATTTCAAGGGTTCATGAGATGAACATTTACCACTATTTGAGTTTGCTTACAATAATTCCTATCACTCAGGAATTTAGATGGCACCTTATGAAGCTTTATATGGTAAGAGGTGTAGAACTCCTATTTGTTAGGATGAGGAAGGTGAAAGGAGGCTTTTAGAGCCTGAGTTGGTACAAGTCATAGTTGATAAGATTAAAATGGTGAAACAGAGACTCAAAGCAGCTCAAGACAGAATGAAGAGATATATGGATGCGCATAGGAAGGATATGGAATTTGAAATTGGAAACAAACTGTTTCTTAGAGCTTCTCCATGGAAAGGGGTTTTAAGGTTTGACAAAAAGGGCAAACTCAGTTTGAGATACATAGACCCTTATGAGATCATTGAAAAGATTGGGCCTTTAGCCTATAAGTTAGCTTTGCCACCTGAATTATCTATGCTTCACAACGTGTTCCATGTATCAATGCTGAGGAAGTACCGATCAGATCCTTCATCTATAGTTCAACCTTCAGTGGTCCAATTAAGGGAGGATTTGACCTATGAGGAGCAACCAGTGCAGATCTTTGATTCAAAGGAAAAAGTATTGAGAAATAAGATTGTGAAGCTGATTAAAGTCTTATGGAAGAACCATTCTATGGAGGAGGCAACATGGGAGCCTTTGGAAGCAATAAAGGAGAAGTATCCACACCTTTTCGTGGACTCATGTAAGAATTTCGAGGATGAAATTCTTTGAGGGGGGAGAATTGTTGGACCCCAAAAATTTTTTCGAATTATTATCGATTTGTTTATTTAACTATTTATTTAGGTTTTGGTTGATTATTCAATTGTTTGATTATTTTTTTATTTTAGTCATTAATTTAGTGGCATGAATAGAGATTAGAATTAGATGGAAGGATTAGAATTAAGTTAGCATTAATATGGGAAGGTTAGAAGTAAGTAGCTTAAAGGAGTTAGTAGATGGATTAAATGAAAGAAGGGACAAAATGGGAAGGACAAGGTAAATGAAGGGTAAAATGGAAAAAAAAAAACCATTAAAAATGGTTTTGAATTGGAAGAAGAAAAGAGAAGTGTCGTGAGAACCAAAGAGAACAACGAGAAAAATGAAAATAGGAGAGAAGAAGAAAGATTTCGGTGAAAAAAAGAGAAGAGAAATCAAGTTTGTTAAGGTAGATTATCCATCTTTTCTTCTTGCTTTATTAAAGGAATGGGTTGTATTGAGGATAAAGGACTTAGAGAGCAAAGAGGTTCGTGTGTAAAGAAGATGGATTAGGAGAACCCAATTGATTTTAAGGTTTCTAAACTAGATTTTAAGTTTTTCTAACCTAGATAGACTGTGGGTAGGTTAGATTTGATTTTCATTTGCGCTTATTGCGGTTCTATGATTTTTCTTACGTTTATAAATTTTATTGGTATGTTGGTTTTGAATGGAACCTTGGCTGTTTTAGGAAACCAAGGGAATCCTACCCAATAGCAAGGGGAAAGGCAAGCTTGACTTGGATTTTCGCAAGCCAATTAGGTGGGTAATGTATTTATAATTATTATGTAATTGAGCAAATTCTTACCTATGTGTGTGTGTGGTTTTGCTTGAAATTGATGTGCTTGAAATTGAAATGATTATGAAAATTTGGAAATGCATTGTGATTATGTTATACCTTAAAAAAGGTTATAACATTTGGAATTAGATGAAAAGAAGAAAAACATGAAAGTATGAACATATAATGAGATTTGATTGTGTTTGGCGAGAGAGCAACTGTTTCATAGTCACGTGCACGTTGATATAAAGCCTTCTCCCGGCTGCCCATTTGTGGCACACGAAATCCGAAAAGTAGATTCGTTTTATTAACGGAGTAAACTTTGATTTCTCTGTTTTGTTTCACGGAACCCTCGAGCCATTTTTTGTGCATTGCATTTTTAGATGTTCATGTATGGTGCATAATTGAGTGTTATGTGACCGAGACTTCTTCTTCTTTACACTATTCGTCTGATACCATCGTCTGGTCCATTTTTGTTGACCCTTCAGACGATAGAATTTTTCTTGAAAGTCTGCATGAAAATGGTAGATCTTGAAGTCCTCTTTCGAACTATCTAAAGAACACCGTAATCTAGTATCCATAGTGAGAGTTATTTTAGATGTCCCAAAACAAGTTTAATATAGTTGAGGGCAAGCACTGTTTTTGTCAAATGTTTCTGAATGCTAGCTGGAAGCGGGTTCTTGCATATCCCAGATGGGTTACCCCCTATAAGGGATATCCAACACCATATAAAACCTCATTCCTGGATCCAAATTACTAAATTTGCCACATTACCGAATGAATACGAAGGAAAGTGAGATTTTAAAGGAGAAGGTGGATGATTTATTACGAAAGGGGCTTATACAAGAAAGTATGAGTCTTTGCATAGTTCCAGCATTTTTGACTCCAAACAAGGATGGAAGTTAGCGAATGTGTACTAACAGTAGAGCCATTAACTAGATTACAGTAGGGTATAAATTTCCTATACCACAGTTGGATTACATTTTGGATCACTTACATGGTGCGACGGTATTTTCGAAGATTGATATAAAGAATAGGTATCACCAAATTCGCATAAGGCCAGGTGACAAACGGAAGATGGCCTTCAAAACAAAAGAGGGCCTATATGAATGGTTGGTAATGTCGTTTGGGTTGTCCAATGTACCAAGCAATTTCATGAGGTTTATGAATCAGGTACTCAAGCCTTTTTTTAGTAAATTTGTTGTAGTTTATTTTAATGATATCCTGATATATAGTCATTCGGAGGAGGAACACTTGTTACACTTACAGCATGTGCTAAAGGCCTCAAGGGACAACCAATTATACATCAACCTTAAGATGTGCAATTTTGTGAAAAATATGTTAGTATTCCTGGGGTATATAATGTCTGCGGATGGGATAAAGGTGGATGAAGCAAAGGTTAAGGCAATCAAAGATTGGCCAACACCGAACAAATGTGAGGAACTGAGGAGGTTTCATGGTTTGGCGACCTTTTAATAAAGGTTTATAAAAAATTTTAGCACCATTATGGCTCCCATGACAGAGTGCCTAAAGAAAGGAAAATTTCAGTAGGGAGAAGAAGCAAATAAGAGCTTTACCTTGCTTAAAGAAAAGTTATGTACAGTGCCAGTACTAGCTTTACCAGATTTTAATAAGCTATTTGAGGTTGATTGTGATGCTAGTGGAGTGGGAATAGGAGCTATACTCTCACAAGAGAAAAGGCCAGTGGCATTCTTTAGCAAAAAACTTAGTGATTCTAGGAGACAGTGGAGTGCCTACGACAAAGAATTCTATTTGGTGGTGTGAGCACTCAAAAATTGGGAGCACTACTTGGTTGTGAAGGAGTTTGTGTTATATTCAGATCATAAGGCCTTAAAGTGTTTGAATAACCAAAAGTGAATTAGTAGTGATACGCATGCGAGGTGGTGTCAATTTTTATATAAAAAAATTTAATTTAAGGCACAAATTAGGAGTACAAAACAAAGTTGCGGATGCTTTGAGTAGGAGAGAAACCTTATTACTTACTCTTAGTAATAAAATGTGGGCTTTGAGCTACTACAAGACAATTATGAGCAAGATGATGACTTCGCAGAGGTTTGGGACAAGGTTTCTTATGGTGTGCCTATTCACAGATTTTATATCAACGATGGGTACTTGATGTTTAACTACCAATTATATTTGCCTAAAACATCTTTAAGAGATAAGGTAATTTGAGACTTGCATGCAGGGGGACTAGTAGGTCACTTAGGACGTGATATAATATTGGGGGCAGTGAAGGAGTGCTTTTATTGGCCTTAGTTAAGAAGGGATGTGTCCAGATTTGTAGAAAGATGTTACATATGCCAGACAACAAAAGGACACTCCAAGAATACTAGATTATATATGTCGCAACCCATACTAGATAATATATGGGAAGACTTATCTATGGATTTTGTGTTGGGACTACCTTGTACTCAAAAAGGGGTAGACTCAGTATTGTGAATGACTGATTTTCTAATATGGCTCACTTTATCCCTTATAAAAAGACCTCTGATGCAGTCGGTGTTGCCCGATTTTTTTTTAAAAGTGATTTGCCGACATAGAATACCCAAGACCATTGCCTCAAATCGTGATAGTAAGTTCCTTAGTTGCTTTTAGCGTATCTTATGGAAGTTATTCGATTCTTCTTTAAATTTCAGTAGCACAACCCATCCACAAACTGATAGGAAAATGAAGGCTGTCAATTGGACACTAGGAAACGTAATTTGCAGTATTTATGGGGACAAGTCAAAACAATAGGACTTTACATTACCTCAAGCAAAGTTTGCATATAACAAAGTCATCCATAATGTGACAGTTAAACCACCATTCTCTATTGTCTATACCGAGGCATCTCAACACACATTAGACTTGCTCAAGCTACCTAAAGTTGAGGGGACCAATATTTCCGCTAAGCATATGGCCGAACAAGTGGTAGCAATACATCAAGAGGTAAAAAAATTGGAAACGACAAACCAATGGTACAAACAAGCAGTTAATAAACATAGGTGACTAGAGACATTCGATGTGGGAAATCAAGTCCAGGTATTCCTAACCAAGGAGAGGTTTCCTGTAGGAACATACAGTAAACTTCAACGAAAGAAGTATGGAACATACAAGATATTAAAAAAGATTAATGACAACACTTATATCATAGACCTTCTATACAGTATGGGGATCTCCAACACTTTAACATAATAAATTTGTCCAAGTTTCATAATTCTGATGATCTATTATACCTAGAGGACTTTGTGCACTCGAGGATGAGTCCCTTCAAAGTGGAGGAGATTGACACAAAGTTTTACTAGTATTTTAATAGTTTTAATAGTTTTATTAGTAAAAGACTATTTTATCCTTAGGTTTTCATCTTTTAGAGTTTATATTATCTTTTGTAGCCACTTGGCGATAACTTTTTTCTATTGAAAACATTATTTCAGATTTCTTTTGAATTTTCTTTGGTTCTTCAAAGGGTTTCTTATAACCTTTAAAAAAATCAAACGCTATACGCTACATCACAAGAACACAGCTATGGAGAAAACTACAGAGAATTGAGAGAGAGAACAAGTGTTTTATTTAACTTTAGCTGGGAACAATGAATGGAAAATATAAATTTTGTTACATTCTCTCTTTGGAATACTGTATATATATATAGTTACAAAAGGAAATAAGCTAGTTACATTGAGTTTAACAAACACTAAGGTGGGAGATTCTTCTGTAACAAACTTGCCATCATGGCAATAGGGCTAGTACCCCCTGTCAACATGACACATAAGATTTCTCGCAATGGCAATGATGTGATATATTGCTCCTATGTCCATAATCCAATTATGCATGTTTGAAGGAATTGTTGGTGAGGCATAATCGATAAAAGATGTAATGTTTGTGGCTTAATGTGACTGTGCTGTTAAAGTTGTGCATTGTCGTGCTATATGACCATGTCCATGAAAATTGTGACATATGGTTTTGTTGTTATTTGGATTGTTGTATTATCCAAAACTATTTAATAAGTTTCAGCCTCCCCTTCCCTTTCATATAGATCATCCACCTATTCCTCTTAGAAACTTTGTTGTCAGCCTGAGTTGTTGCTTTGATGACTAGTATAAAGAGCAATTGTTTGAACACTTTCTTTGACTATAACATCTTTTTCATTGACAAAATTTTCTTCTTTATTGATAAGAAATCTAGACAAGTCATGATAAGATACCAGAATGATGTTCAAGACGTCAGAAAAAGGCCTTATATCAATTGCCTAAACCACCAACTATGAGTTGTACAAAATCTTGTTCTGAAATTAAGCTTTTCAATGTAATGAGTTGATCAAGTATACCTTTTACTCTTTACAAATACTAAGTGATTAACTCTGAATTTTCTATCTCTACGTAGAAGAGTTTAGACTTTATAGTTCTCATGTAAACTCTTGAACTAGTAGCATACACGGTTGCAAGCTTTTACCAAACATTTATTGATTACAAATCATATACATGGTTTGGTTCATTGTTAACGGTTTACAGAGGAGATGTTATTATACCATCGATATGATAAGGTAATTTGTAGTTGTTTGATATTGGCAGCAATTGGGATTTCTGTAATAGATAATTGGTGGCATTTTGTTGTATAGGTAATTGTTGAGCAACATTTAGTGAAGAAGAGAATGTGTTTTGAGTTGTAGTAGTAGAGCCTAAAATAATAATGACATTAACCATGGATTGTTAGACCACTTTTTAGGTACCATAAAAAATTATAGTAGAAATATCTTCATTGTATTATTGACATGGATGACCAATAATATATATACAAGTGAGCCTCATACCAATAATCTATGCAGAATGTTATTGTTTTAGTTATGTTTATGAGGAATGTTGATGTTTGAGCTATATTTCTGCGGAATGTTAGTGTTTAAGTTATGTTAATGTGGAGGTGTTTTACTTATATTATACGGATGTTATTGTTTTATGATTATACGGAATGTTGATGTTTGAGTTACGTTTATGTAGAATGTTCATGTTTGAGTAATGTTTTTTTAGGAATGTTGATGTTTGATTTATATTTATGTAGAATGTTTATGTTAGAGTTATATTAATGTGGAATGTTGATGCTTAACTTTTGTTTATACGTAATATTGATATTTCAGTTATACTTATTCAATATAATGGCATTTGGTAGAAATAAAGGCAACAAGGTGATAACTATCGAAATTGATCTGACCCCACAACAATTAGATTAATTCGACCCTATCGAACAAAAACCACCGAGTTCATCCACCAATAAAGCCAGTCAGTAACAACCTCTATCTACCTCAACTAATATTGAGGGATCTTCAGATTGTTAATCTTTACCACCTATAGTTAGACTTATGCTTAAATATATATTTACATGTTTAATATGTTTTTTCTTATAATTCTTTTTTGTTGTGAATTTCGAATATTGGCATCAAAAAAAGCAGTGAGGTATCACTAAAAATTCTGAGTTGCAGTGCCTGAATGTTGCAATGAACAACAAGTTGTCTGTACATATTGATACCGTGCAACGTCATCATGTTGACAAGATTCAATTGACTAAATTATCTAGTGAGTTCGGTGTCCTTGTCAGGACTGAATTGTCTTGCCTTCAACATGCCAAGTATTTGAAGCAAGACAACTTGTTATAGAATGTTTTAGACAAAGTTTCGAAAGTTTTTCAATTTATTTAATTATATGCATTTTTTACTTATTTAAAGATTATTTTAACGTTTACTTGTTATTCACATATGAAGCTTAATATCGTTGACATCAAGAACCCTAAAATTTCAAACTATGTGAGTTTACTATTGAAACAAAGGGAGAAGGATCATCGTTATTGATTCCATAAATACTACAAGTCTTTTCCTTCGAATGAGGAGGCAAGGAGCCATGTTCCCGAATGAGTGACTCCAGATTAAGGTTTGTCTCCTTTCTCTTCATATTTACTTCCATTAACGACTATTTAAGGTTACACATTTTAATAACTATTTCTTTACTTTATTTAAGAAAAGTATGAGAAAATCAAGGTTAACAGAGGAAAAATGAAAACTCCTCATAACACCGACTCCAAATCGTTTGTTATCGTACGAAAAGAATTTGTAAGTTTGTTATTTAAAAGTTATTATTATATCAGTAAATACAATATTATCTATTGTGTTTCAATTTTTTTTTTCATAAAACAAAGTCAAAATCAACTACATGGAGAAAAGTGTGATAGAATCACACTCAATAAACTGACATACTACAAGAAAGGTGAAAGTTAGGCATCTAAAGAAGCAGAGAATAATTATGTAAGTATAAAAGTTTTAATTTTTAAGTTTATTTGCTTATGTAGTACTAACTAATAATGTTTTAATTAAATCTTGATTTTCTTTTTTAAATTTTAGAATAAGATGTAAGAGTTGTTGCAAAGATCATTGTCTAACAAAAATGATCCAAATGTAGATGACATTTGCAATAACGTCTTTGGTATAAGATCAGGTCACATCAAAGGTCTTAGGTTTGGGCCTAAGTTAATTGGTTCTTCCTCATCAAGACCAACATATGTAACAACACTTCAAAAGGAAAATCAATCGTTTAAGACTAAATTACAATATGATGAAGAAAATTTAGATTGTATTGAAGAAAAGTTAGAACGTATTGAAGAAAAATTATAACGTAATGAACAAAAATTAGACCGTATTAAACGAGAGTTGACCAATATTAAAAAGATGGTCAAAGTATGTAAGTAATAGTGACGATGAGGAGGAGTCTTAGTTTGTACATAAGTTTTTTTTTTGTTAACTTTTGCAATTAACATTTAATTACATTTTATTTTTTTATATAAAATGTCTCTAATTTTTAATTACTTTTATTTTTATTTTCGTTTACTTAATTATAATTCAAATAATGTTACCAACAATCATTCAAACAATTTAATTATAATTAAAATAGTGTTACAAACAATAAGATGGGTTAAAAAATGCTACCAATAATTATAATTAAGTGATAAATTGTTAATAGGAAAGTGTAGTACAAAAATCAAAATTCGGCAACAAAATTTTTTAGTTACAATTACAAAATCGCCACTAAAACTTTTTAGTTATGTTCCATAAAACAACGCCAATAACGTTTACCTATGTTCTAATAACCTTTACGTATGTTCTAAAAGTAGCTAAATATATTTTGCTACCAAAAATAAATCATCACTAAATATTATTACCTACGCATATGTTAACAAAACTAATAACGTTTAGCCACGAAAAAGAAATGTCGCAATACATCATTCACAACAATTTTTTTAATCCTAATTTCTCAAAAATGATTTTTTTTAATCCTTGCTATCCCTTTTTGCGACAAATCAATGATCGAAGCAAAATATATTGTGCGACGATTTTGTGAAAACGTTGCAAATAATATTTTACTATCGAGACTTGACTACCATTCATGCGACAACTTGTTATTATTGCTAAAATGTTTTTGCTACATATTTTAGTCTTTCAGCGAAGAAAGTTTAGGTCACCAAAAATTTCTTCTATTGCAATGATGGTTGTTACAGAAAAGATAATGATAAGAAAAGACTAACCTAAGTTGTATACCAAACTAAGATAAAAATAAGAAAATTAGAGCTACAGCCATGTAATAGGATAAATATTCAACAAATCATATTTATCCTTGTCACAATCTTTATCCTTTACCATAAGACACTAGGTAAAACCCCCACAGAAGACTTGTACAAATTTGATTCCAAAAGCATCTAGATCATAGTAGACTCTTCTAAACGGAATGTTAGTCGTAAGATGAGGTGTTGCTTTTGTATCATACTCGGTGCGAGTTTAGTGACTTAATTGTGGGTTGTTTGGGTTTTGATGGGAGTAGGCAACATTATATGAAGTTATTTCAATACATTGCATATAGTTGAAGAACAACAAACCTAATTAATTAATGATACTTGATTCGAAACCAAAATAAAATGAGTTTTAAATACAAATTTTTTAAATTATCTAGTTTGTCAGGTGACTAACTACCCCCTTTAATTAACAAGAGCTCGTGGGTATTGGTGTTGTACGTGATGTGACCCAGTATGAGTCACACTTACAGTCATCTCATCCTGTATGTGTAATAGTACCCTTCACACGCATAAAATGTTCTCTACCTTCTCCATAACTAGCCTTCATGCGCTCTTTCTTCCTCCAAAACCCTCACTAGCTCTCTTTATATTGTTTCCGTATCTCGAGTTCTAGCCAACAGAGGTCAAGCAATAAGATGAATCGAGCGAAGGGCAAAGTTTGTGTGACAGGGGCTTCTGGCTTTTTAGCTTCTTGGCTTGTCAAGCGACTACTCTTAGCCGGATACCAGGTGATCGGAACAGTAAGGGATCCTGGTAATGAGAGGAAATTAACGCACCTGTGGAAGCTAGAAGGCGCAAAGGAGAGACTCCAACTGGTTAAGGCCGATTTAATGTTAGAGGGTAGCTTCGATGAAGCAGTCAAGGGATGCCATGGTGTGTTCCACACCGCTTCACCTGTCCTGAGACCATCGTCTGACCCAAAGGCATGTTCTTGTCCAACTGTTTATTTTTGGAAATGCCAGTTTTTCTGTCTGAAAATCTGATATTGCTTATGTATAATCTCTTGCATTTCATGGTGTTGGGTAAGAGAAGAATAATTAATTGGACAATATGACATAATGCAAAGAATTGGTTTTAATTTCTTCACAATCAGAAAGAAATCTTGGCACCAGCTGTTGAGGGGACACTCAATCTTTTGCGCTCCTGCAAGAAGAACTCATCTCTAAGGCGTGTGGTTCTCACCTCCTCATCATCAACAATGCGAGTAAGAGATGATTTTGACCCGAAAATACCCCTTGACGAGTCATCATGGAGCTCTGTGGATCTCTGCGAGAAACTGCAGGTATAAATATCCAGCACATATACCGGAGAACATTGCATTACATTCATGTACATATCAAGAAACGTTGGTCATGTTTAACATCTACTCTATGTACGTGCATGGGTCTCGTCAACTGATGGGAAAGCTATGGTATGTGTTATCGAAAACCCTAGCTGAAAGGGCTGCATGGGAATTCTGCAACGACAATGATATTGATTTGGTCACAGTGCTTCCCTCATTCGTGGTCGGGCCTAGCTTGCCACCTGATTTATGTTCCACTGCATTGGATGTCCTTGGCTTGCTTCAAGGTAGATATACAATTAATTTACTCCCCCTTGTAATCTCTCAAACTTTCATGTTTAGACGGCTTAATATATATTGCATTTAGTTATTACTTTGATGTTGCTAAAAGGAAATTAACAGGACAAGTGGAGAAATTTCAATGGCATGGAAGAATGGGATACGTCCACATAGACGACGTTGCACAATGTCACATCCTTGTTTATGAGCAGGAGAGTGCCAGCGGCCGATACCTTTGTAGCTCAATAGTATTAGACAACAATGAATTGGTATCCATTTTATCTGCTCGCTATCCCTCACTGCCTATCCCAAAGAGGTTCGTCTGATAAACAAGTAGCTACATAACTTCCAATGGAAAGAATGTTGACTAATAAAAGCTTTGACTATGGTACCCATAGCTATGATGAAGTGTGATTCTGACCTTTTTTTAGTCATCAACACTATATATTAGGAACTAAATGGATTTGTTTTTAGATGCAATATTCCTAGCTTGCTTGATAAGTATACATTAATCAAATCAAAAGATCTACCTTTAATTGAGTTTTCTCATGTATATATATTCGGTATCAATACCCTATTCAACTCTTCAACACTATAAACAAGTTATTTTGAAGTTAAAGAATCATGATAATGGTTAGAAGTATATATTTTCAGGTTTGAGGAATCAAGTAGACCACGTTATGATTTCAACACCTCAAAGTTGCAAAGCCTAGGATTCAAGGAGTTCAAGTCCATTCAACAAATGCTTGATGATTGTGTGGCTTCGTTCGTGAAAGAGGGCTATCTCTCGCTTCCTCTCGTTTGAAGGTTCATTCCACATGTAATTTCATTTAAATAATGGACGTAAGATCAATATTTGAACAAGCTTAATTTTGTTCCTAAAGTTCACTCTTGATTTTGTACCTCAAACTTAAATCTATGCAATTCCATTTACACGGTTACAATCTATATATTAATGTGTTGGGTCGAAAGTTGAACTATGTACTTTTAATTTCACACAGACAAAGCTAGATTTAAATACACTGAAACTGTCTTCGAAGTTTGGTTGAATCTACTCAAATCAGGTCTGTACCTTTAAAACACTAATCTCTTCACATAAGTTTAGTAGGTGAAGTAAGGGTCGGCGGTTTAAATGGTTCCTTAACATTTTTCAAAAGGTTTACATAAATTATTTTCAATGGTATCACGTTAGACCTTAATATTTTTTTATTTTTTTTGAAGGTGAGACCTTAATACTTTTAGAAAGATATTACTAAAACCTTAAACTCAAAATAAAGTTAGGTTTTCAGTTATTAGTATTTGAGCTATCCATTTGACTTATGTAGTGTCATAACTAAGAATTAGACCTAACTGGCACTAACGTAATCTTAAAAATGATTTATTTAGACATTAGCTAAAGGTTTGATTTTTACCTTAATGTTTCACAAAAAGTTTAAGTAAGTCTATATTGTCATTTTTGTTACTATATTTGCACTTACACTCAAGGTATACTAAATATCAGTTTACTAATGTTAGAGTGTAAAGCGTGAGTCTTTACATTATTGGACCAATAGAAATTTGGGTCATTCTGCTACCCCAGAGTGTATATGTTCTAATAAGAATCGTTACTTCCCCAACCATTATATGTCTCATTGTAATTCGCAAAAATTCCTTGCTTCCTATAATATCTATTCTTTATCATTGTTCTTTCCATTTTTTCTTAGCATCTAGCTCTTCAGACAGGGACAGTTCTAGAAATTATTTTGAGTGGAGGCAAAATATTTAAAATACTCTTATATTACTGAAAAAGATATAAATATTTGTATATTTGTTAAACAAAAAATTACATCATTATCTGAAACTTCTTACATATAATCTATTACAATCGTTCCCTACGAATCCTCAAAATATATTGATATCATTGTAAAAAAAATTTATTTCAAATAAAACCTTCGTATTCTATCACGATCATTAGGATGATAATTTGAAATTTTTTCTGCAATCTTGGATCAGACTGAAGATCATCTAAATTGACTTCTAAATGAGGATATTTTAAAAGGTTAGAGCTAGAATCCTTATTTGTAAGAGGCCTTTTGAGAATTTTATCCATAACTGAAATCAAAATTAAGTAATTAGGGACAAATTGAACACAAAATAAATAAAAAATTATCTATTCACAAAAAATTAACTAATTAAAACTATTTGAAAAATACTTCACACATATGCAAATTTATGAAATTCACAAACAAAAAGTAAAATTTTCATATATGCTACGATTGGACTTGATATGGAAAAGGATGGATTATACTATTTGGAAACTTGAAACCAATCATCTATTAGCAATAATAATTTATCGTTGTAAATTTTATCATCATTAAGAAGGGATGTCATTTTGTTTCATCATTTCCATTGAATCGTCCATTGTTTACACCTTTAAATTTAATGATCACTTTTCCTTCACTTTCTAAAGAGATAGATGTAATGAATTTTCATTATGATAAGCTTGAGTTTACCAAATACATCAGTATATCTTTTCTCCATTTATCAATACGAGAACTTCTACTATTTTCAATTTAATTCATAAGGTCATCTATGGTACTTCTTTTATCCCTATTATCACTAGTGCTAGATAGTTTGTACTGTTTTTGTTCATTTTACAACTTTATATGCTATGATTTTTCATCAATAAGTTTATATTTTCTTACAGTTTCCTCCTTACCTTGTTAGTTGTCAACCTTCAATTTGCTATCTGTTACATGCTTACAACTTTTTACTTCTGAAAAGACCAAGACTAACGAATCACTTTGTTTAACTCTCCTTGATATTTTCTTCTCTCTTTGTGTAAAAGTTTCAATAAGAAATCTTATCCTACGTCTTCACTAAAAGTATAAACGAACGTAAAGATTAAAATTGTGCCAACTCTATTACAACTTACAAGAACCCATCTCTAAATTATACGTACTACACATTCTTTCAAAGAAAAGAAGTGAGAATTTACCTATCAGCAGTAGAATGACGTGAGGCCTATGGGAGAATCCTTTCCACAATTGCGTTCAATATAGATTATTGTTTTTCGTTTTGAGTGTGGTAGTTTTTGTGGAGTTAGGGGCAGAAGAAATCATAAAGACAAAAAGTAGTGTGATGAAGAAGCCAAAAGGGTAGAAAAATTTGAATGAAAAAAACCAATTAAGCATGTAGTTTTTATCTCTCTATTTGTAGGCTTTCATTTTAAAAAATCATGGGCCCAAATAATAGTAATCTTAATAAAAATAAATGGGCTTAGCTTTTATTTTTTATTTGATATCTTAATATATCTATAATTTTTATTATTTTTTGTCACCAATTAAATTAATGGGAGTAAAATTTTAATTTTTTATGAAATTAAAATTTAAAATAATAATTTTAAATTAAAATTTTTTAGATTCAGTGGGGGCAAGTGGGGGCTATGGCTCCGTCCATGTCTTCAGATGTCTCATTCTCATTTTAAGATGTCTTGTTGTATCGCTACTTTATGCCACAAACTTCTTTCTCTATTTTTTTAAACACAAAAAGTGGTGAAAAAACCTTAGACTACAAGAACTAAACTAATCATCTCCTCGACAACGGAGCTAAAAATTTGATCAGGTATTTGTTGTGTGTAAGTTTTAATTAATAACCTTCGATAGTTTGCAAACGCACAGTTCGTTAGCATAACACTAAAGGTGTCGATCACACGAGGATGGACTTAATCTAATCATAAAATCTAAGGTCAGAAATAATAATATAAATTCAAATTGCATGAAATTAAAAATGAGAACTTAATTCATTCAAACAATTTAAGAATCAAACACGAAATACTAATTTCTATGCAGTTGCAACATACCCAACAATCAACCGAAAGAAACAACCAATTGAGAGAAAGAAAATTTTACCTATCCTTAATGCTAAACTAACTGATTATGAATTATCGGATTGTTAGTTTTAGACTATCCTAGGATTGATTACTCTCTCTCAAGTTATAACCATTAAGCCTAAATCGTAAACCCTAATACGATTATGAAAAATGTCATTTCTCAATTCAAAACTTATCCAAAATCTTAATTAGTTTTGAAGTTTTTTAATAAACTATCGGAAACCTATGCAAGATCTATGTTTACACAATTTCTCAATTTGATTCGATTCTTGTTTTATTAAATTATCTAACTCTCGTTAGTCCAATTTAATCATTTTTCACTCGATTCACCCTCTCAGTTTATTATCGAATTATGCAATCGTGGAATCAAAACATAACAAATCTAATATACACATAAACAATTAGATTTCATAAATTCAAGAATAAAACTCCGAAGGTGAGTTTATAACATCCTCAACATTCTCGATCATATCATCAACTATTCAATCCATTATATACAATGATAAAACTGAAAATAAACATGAAATAAAATCGATATGGAGGATGAGAGGCAGCGACGTCAGGAAACCTCCCAATCGGGGAAGTAGGTCGAGTTAGCTTCTTCTCCTCATCTCGCTTCCTTCTTCTTTTCATCTATCTCTCAATGAATTCTCTCTAGGGTTCCTCAAGGTAGTTGATGCAAAAGCTCTCTGCTTCTTTTTTTTCTTTAAATATCCTTTTGTGTTCTAAACAGCCTTAGGGTCTTTTTAGGAGCTAAAAAGTCCAAAAAATATTTCAGAATTTGACATTTTTAAATTTCTGCGTGCCAATGCAGGCCACGATCTTAGGCCACATCCAAGCCATCTGTCATGATTGCGGCATGCATGCCATGATTGTAGGCCATTCCTTATGCTTCTGTCACCACCGTGGCTATGTCGTGGGCTAACTTTGGTGCTTCTGTCACGATCGTGGCTTGACATACCATAATCATGGGTCGATGTTTAGGCTCGAATGTCTCTAAAACTTCTTCGTTCTTTAATTTTGACCCTAAAACACTAGTAAACACATCAAGGTACCTAAAAAACATAATAATTAAGCTCAAATAGGTGTACTAATCCATAAAATACTTCAAACATAAATAATTAACAAACTAACATAATTCTAACCTAAACATATACTAAATGATTGAATTAATAACTAAACACGATACAATTTACACTTATTAGTATTGTAAGAAAACTAGTGAGAAATGTGTTGCACACACTTATTCTCTAAACTATTCTCTTAATAACATACATCAAGGCTAGCACTTTGTGTGCGTTCTAACCATTCTTCCTAAGAAGTTTCAAGCTTTACTCTTTATGTGGATATCATTAGAGATGTCCTCCTTTGGTCGTTGTGGTTTACAATAACTCGAACAGGTGAAGACAACGAAGAACGAAAGAGTTTATAAGGTACACATCTTAAGTTCATTTTTTATACTACGTCTAATGACGCATGTTTGATTTCGTATTTCTGGGTTTCATTTTATTGTTCGCTGTGTATTTTCTGATATATGATGCACAATCGAAACCCAACATTATAGCCAAGGCAACAAGAATCTGCTAAGTGGAAAAAATCATAACAACTATCATTCATCTATTTTGTGTGATTACTGTGGTAAACATGATCTCATTAGTCATTCTTATAATTTTGTAAAAAGAAATTATCTCAAATGTATGCTTAGAGGTCAAAAGGTCAAACTACTAACCCGAAAGAACCCAGAAAAATTTAGGTGCCTAAAATGAGATCATGCTTTCTATAGATATGTTTCAAAATGGGGATAAGAGAGAATCAATGGATAGTTAATAGTGGTTGATCGAGACACATGACAAGTGAAATATTGCACCTCATCTATGTTTTAAAAAAATAGAGGTATTATTATCTTTGCAGACAAAAATAAAGCAAAGGTCAACAGAATTGGTAAAATTGGTAATTTTGACTCTACCTCCATTAATAACATTCTCTTTATTGTTTTTTTGAAACATATCTTGTTGAGTGTGAGTCAGCTATATGACAAAGGTTAAAAAGTCATTTTCTATGTATCTCATTGTAAAATTGTTGATATTCGTAATGATAATATTGTATTTGTTGATCATAGAAATCAGAATTTATATTGTGCTCAACTAGAGACATGTCATCACAAAGTATTAAGTGCTTTGTTTCTCTAGAAAAGGATTCGTTTATCTAACATAGAAGGTTTGGATATGTCAGCATGAGCATTCTATCAAAATTATCCAAAAATAAGTTAGTAAGAACACTACCGTTCTTAAAGTTCGAAAGCATCAGGTTTGTGAGCTTATTTAAAAGGTAAACCAGTCAAAAGCAGCTTTCCTCCTAAAAATATTATGTTTACTAACCAACCACCTAAACTTGTGAACATTGATTTATTCTGTCCTATTAAGAGTCAGAGTTTTGGTGGTAAACATTATGGTTTTGTTCTAGTAGATAATTACTCCATATTTACATGGTTTTATTTCTTATCAAATAAGGATTATGCTTTTGAAGTTTTTAAGAAGCTTTATACAAAAATTTAGATAAAAGAAGGGCAATGCATCACTTCAATTCAGAACGATCATGAAGGAGAATTTGATAACAAAAAGTTCGAAGAATTTTTTGACAACAATGGTATAACTCACAACTTCTCTTGTTCAAGGACGCGTCAGCAAAATGGAGTTGTAGAGAAGAAAGAACATAAATTTAGATGATATGACTAGGACCATGCTATGTGAAAGTAGACTACCTCATTGATACTGGGCAAAAGCGGTATCGACGGCATGTTATGTACTTAACAGATGTCTTATAAGACCTATTCTAAAAAAGACCTCTTCTAAGTAGTGGAAAAGAAGAAAACTAAAATTTGTTTACTTTTAAGCATTCGAGTGCAAGTGTTTCATGCTAAATAATGGAAAAGACAATTTGGAAAGTTTGATGCGAGATTAGATGAAGCTATTTTCTTGGGCTACAATATCGCTAGTAAAGGATTTAGGGTATATAATAAAAAGAACAAAGAAGATAGAATAATCAATACATGTGATATTTGATGAAGCACTACCTTCGATAACAACAACTAACTCAGATGATGAAGAGCATCTATTAGTACCTACATATACATCGAAGATTCAAACTACACCTATAATAGCTTTAAAAATATATTCTTAGAGACCCCCTTGAAAGTCTCAGAACAAGATCATCGTTCAAGAACAACTTTATGGCTCTCATCTCACAACTAGAACCAAAGTTTGTTGAAGAAGCTCTTACTGATGAGAATTAGGTCTCAGCTATGAAAAGCAAGCTAAATTAGTTTGACAAGAACAAAGTATGGAATCTGGTGCCTCATCCATAAAACAAGTCAGTTATTGGAACTCATTGGATATTTCGAAACAAACTTGACAAAAATGGTAAAGTGGTAAGAAACAAAACTAGACTTGTAGCTTAAGGTTACAATCAATAAGAAGGTGTTGATTTTGATGAAACTTATGCACTTGTTGCTAGATTGGAATTGATTAGAATTTTGCTTGCCTTTGCATGCTATAGAAATTTCAAGTTATTCCAAATGGATGTTAAAAGTGTATTTTTAATGGTTACATTAACGAAGAAGTATTTGTTAAGCAATCCCCACGTTTTGAAGATGAAAACCATCTGAATTATATAATAAAGTCACCCACAGCTTTGTACGGTTTAAAGCAGGCTCCTATATTATGGTATGAGAGGTTAAGTAACTTTCTACTTGAGAATAACTTTGAAATAGGAAAGGTCGATAAAACCTTATTTATTAAAAGAAAGGAAAATGATTTACTCATAATGTAAATATATGTTGATAATATAATATTTGGTACTACTAATCCATCCTTCTAAAAGGAATTCTCAGCATTAATACAGTGGGAGTTTGAAATGAACATAATGGGATAATTATCATTCCTTCTTATATTACAAATCAGACAAACAGAAAAAGGAATCTTCATCAGCTAAGATAAATAAACAAAGAAACTCATCAAGAAATATCATTTTGAGAATGTCAAACCGATGGGTACTCCATTGTAAACGAGAACTAAACTTGATAAAGATGATGAAGGCAAAGCTACGGATGAAACAAAGTATAGAAGAATGATTAAATCAATACTATATCTTACAAGCTCAAGACCAGACATTATGCTTAGTGTGTTTCTTTGAGTGTACTTTCAATCAAATCCAAAAGAAAGTAATCTTCAAGCAGTCAAAGGAATCTTTCAATATATCTATAGAACTATAGATTTTGGACTTTGGTATCCAAAAACTGATTCATTTGACATATTGGGATATTGTGATATAGATTATGCAGATGATAAAATCGATCGAAAAAGCACAAGTGGTCACTGTTAATTTCTTAGAAGATGTCTAGTATCTTGGTCCTATAATAAGCAAAATTGCACAACACTTTCAACTAATGAAGTAGAATACATAGCAATTACTAGGTATTGTTCTCAAATCTTATGGATAAAGCATCAACTACAAAAATTTTCTCTAAACTTTTTTCATATTCCTATATTATGTGATAATACGAGTGCCATGAATCTTTTCAAAAATTTTGTGCATCATTTTATGACTAAGCATATAGAAATCAAATATCATTTTCTTAGAGATCATGTTTCAAAAGGAACCATTGATCTTTTGTATGTTAATACTAAGAATCAAATAGCTGACATTTTCACTAAACCACTCTCTGAAGATAGATTTTGTGTGTTAAGAAAAGAGCTTGGTATGTGTAAACTCCTTGATATTATTTCTGCATAAATATTCTCTACTACATGTCCTTGCATTTCGTTTGTCATGCTCCTTCTATTCTATTTCCTTAGAAACTCTCTCTTAGTTTGGTAGGCCCTTTGGAAGTTAAAAGGTCACTTCATTTTAGAAAGCTCCTCTCAGTTTAATACAACAAGATTACACATGTACTAAAAGGTTAATTTCCTTTGTTTTGTCGTCACATCATTTAAAGATGAGCTCGAAGTTCTAACAAATGGCTATACAGATATGTTCAAAGATACACAAATGATCACACTTCCTATATTAGCTTACGATCGTTCATCTTCACACGATATCAACACTCCATAAATGCCTACTATACCATAAATAAACTTCTCTCCTCTACTCACCCTCATTGTTCTTTGAAGCGTCGCTCCTGACTTTTTGCATTCTAACTTTTTGGTTTCATCTCAAATCTTTTAAACCTCATCTATCTCTCTTACAATGGCATGAACCAGATCAAAAGGACAAAAGAAAATTCTAACTTCTACTGATAGTTATGGTGAAGCTCATGTTATTGAACCTATTTCTTCTAAGCCCCACATATTAGAAGTGTAGTGGGTTATAAATGATGATGATTCAGATGAAGAACATTCTTCGTTTATTAGACAACCACGAACCAGAGGAAGTCTTGCAAAAGCAAGCCGAGAAAGTTTCCGAACAAAAGAAAACCATGATGCTAAAAAGAAAGAGGAAGAAGAATGCAGAAAAAGAAAAGGGGAAGAAATAAACAAGGGAAAAGCTTATGTGACTGAAGAAACTATTGATAGAAATAATTTGTTTCATGAAGAGATGATTCGTAAAGAAAAAAAGACAAAGAAGATAAAAATAGTTACACAAAAAGGAAAGACATTGATACTACTAAAAGTGTTTCAGTCAATGAAAGTTGAAGTTTGCTATAAAATGCAGTACAAGAAAAGAAAGACGGTTATTAGGCAGATATTGTCTCCTATAATGTTTGATGACATAGGTATACCTATCTCACATTACTTTGTTTCCATTAGATGGGAAAAAATTTTGAAATTAAAGGAGACAGTAAGCGATGAGCTAGTCAGAATATTCTACACATACATGAAAAAGGAGAAATTAATGGAAAAGAATAGGTTTTTGGAACATTGGAACCCTCACGAAAAATTCCTTAAAATTAGTAGAGATTTTAGACAAGCCTACATTTAGGAGACTAAGGCAAAGGAGATAGGGGGATTCAAACTATATTACTCGAGAAGTACGTAGAAGCAAAATGGGATAAATATCATAATGGTCAAAGAACTTATAAATCGAGTAGTGGGGATCACAAGGGTCAATGATCAAATTATGGTGGCAAAAATTATTTTTAGCAATGTAGTTCTCAATGTAGTATGTGCTTATGCACCTCAAGCTGGTTTGGACGTACAACAAAAAAATCTATTCTGGGAGGTGCTAAATGGGGTGCTTTTACAAATCTCTAATACTGAGCAGATTATCCTAGGAGGTGATTTTAGTGGGCATATAAGGGCTATTTGAGACAAATACACAGGAACTTAGGGGGCTTCGGCTACGACATTAGAAATGATAGTGAGAATGTTTTATTGGACATGGCCTTAGCATATGAGTTAGTAATAGCAAATTCTTTATTTAAGAAAAAAGAAGCGCACTTAGTGACGTTTCAGAGTAACACGACCAAGAAGCAAATTGATTATCTCCTTATCAAGAAAAGAACCAGATCATGGTGCAAGGATTGCAAAGTACTTCCTACTGCATGCCTATCAACCCAACATAAATTGTTAGCTTTAGATCTAGGAATTAAGGGATGGAGGTCACAACAATTTACCAATCAATGTCGTAAAATTAGATGGTGGAGGCTCAAAAGGGAAATGGTGGAACAATTTAAGACTCAAATTTGGTATAATATGACATGGTTTGTGAGTGGGGATGCGAATCGGATGTGGGAGGGAGTAGCCTCCATAGTGAGAGAATCCGCCACAAAACTCCTAGGTGTATCCAAAGGGAAGGGAGGCAAGTGGATGGAATCTTGGTGATGGTCGGACAAGATTTAGGGGACAGTAAAGGCAAAAAAGAGAGCTTTTAAAGATCTTTTAACAAGTACAACAGAGGAGGAGCGGGAAACTAATAGAGTAAGGTATAAACTAGCAAAACAGAAGGCAAAGAAGACAATTTCAATGGCTAAAGGAGAAGCATAAGAGACTATGTACAGAGATTTGGATATGGTCAAGGGAGCACACAAAAATTTCAAGCTAGCACATGATAAGGCACATAAGATGAAGGATTTCAACCAAGTCTGCTATATATGTTATAAAGCAAGACAGGTACTCACAAAGGCCCAAGTCATCAAGAGGAGATGGTAGAGATACTTTTATGCCATGTATAATGAAGGCATAATGGTCAACATAGAGTTAGGCGAACCCTCCATGTCGAAGCATGCTCTTAATAGGTCCTCATGTGGAAGGGTCATAAAGGGAGAAATTACAAAGGTTTTGAGGAGGATGAGGAGCGAAAGGGTCGTAAGGCTGGATGAGATCCATATAAAGGTATGGAAGAGAATAGGAGTTTCCGGTATTGAGTGGTTAGTTTAGCTCTTTAATGTGATCCTCGAGTCAGCCAAAATGTCGGATTAATGGAGATTAAGTAGGTTGATCCCCTTATACAAGGCCAGCTGGGACATCCAACAATGTCACAATAATAGAGGCATCAAATTACTAAGTCACACCATGAAGCTGTGGGAGAAGGTAATTGAAAAGAGAATCTGGAGAGCTGTTTCTATATTGGCCAACCAATTTGGATTTACGCCTAGTAGGTCCACGACAGAAGCAATACACCTACTCCTTAGACTAATGGAATGCTACAGGGAACAAAAATGAGATTTTCATATAGTTTTTATTGATTTAGAGAAGGCATATGACAAGGTTCCTAGGGAACTCTTGTGAAGGTGTTTAGAGGCAAAGGGCATTCCTATGACTTATATCAGCATAATTAGGGATATGTATAAAGGAGCATTGACTAGCATAAGGATGATAGGAGGAGACAAGAAGCATTTTCTATTGGTGTGGGACTACATCGAGGCTCCATATTAAGCCCTTTATTGTTCACATTAGTGTAGGAACCTTGGTATATGTTATTTGCTGACGATATTTTCCTGATGAATGAGACCAAAGAGGGGGTCAATTTCAAGTTAGAATATTAGAGATAAGCGTTAGAATCAAAAGGTTTTAAAATGAGCATGACTAAGATAAAGTATTTAGAATACAACTTTTCGGGAAGCCAAATGGTACATGAGGCGGTGGTAGCAATTGGTATAGACGTCATACCACAAAAATTGAGTTTTAAATATCTCTGGGTCATCATTCAAAGAGATGGTAATATCGATGTCGATATAGTACATTGTATTAGATCTAGGTGGGTCAAATGGAGAAATACATCAAGGGTCTTATATGATAAAAAGATTCCTTTAAAACTCAAATGGAAGTTTTATAAAATGGTGATTAGGCCAACCATATTATATGGGACAGAGTGTTGGCCTGTCAAACATAGACATACTTGACAATTGTTGGTAGCAGAAATGCGTATGCTTAGGTGAATGTGTGACATTAACAAAAGAGATAAGGTCTTGAATCATTGGTGAGAGATAGACTAAAGGTAGCTAGTATTGCCAACAAGTTGATAGAGACCAGGCTTAGGTAGTTTGGGCATGTATGCAGGAGGCCCTTTGATGCTCTGGTACGATGCTGTAAGAAAATAACCCTTAGTGACTATAAGAGATGAAAAAGGAGGCCTTACAAGAACTAGAGGGAAGTGATCAAGAAAGATATATCAAAGTTGACAATTACTGAGGCAGTGGCTAAAAATAGAAAAGTCTGGCGTGAGCATAATACGGTAAAGGACACCCTTTAAAGTTCACCAATACAGTTGACTTAGTTATTAGGAGATGTTTACTTTAAGGCTCGCGTTATGTAGTTACTGCGTAGGAAGTCCAATCCAATGTCATTTCTGTCTTTTCTAGGTGTAAGTCCTGGCTAAGGCTTTCGAGCCTACAACTTGAATTTTTAGGACAGGTGTATAGGGAAAAAGCCCACGAGGCTATCTAAAATTGTAGGATTTGTCATGCATTTAGCGTTTTTGAGCGAGGACTCCTAGCTTAACTAGAGACGAGAAGAGCCGGACTTTACAACTTATCAGGTACTAGCAGATCTGGACACCATATCAGGTATATCCTTTGGTTATATTTTATGTTTATTTATTTATGTATTTATTATAATTTTATTTACCACTTTTTAACTTGCATCGTTCTTTTATTGTCTCATATGTATGTGGGTTTACCGAAAACAGCCTCTTTACTATATAAGGATAAGGCTGCGTACTATTAGACCTCTCCAGACCCCGCTTCATTATAGGACTTCGGACTGAGTGTGATAATGATGATGATAGTCATTGTCTCATAGGTGAATAAATATGAATTTTTAATTTCTTAGGAAATCTTAGGAGATATATTGGAAGTAGCTCTTATGGGAAGAACTAATTTTCGTTGTCATAAGTGAGAAGTTGTTGATCTGGAGATAGTCAAAATTGTCAAATTCATCTGAGTTTATGCTGAAAACATCCAACACAGAAGACCCTGGAGCAGATAATTAGACTTAATACTATAATGCCTTGCATTGCTTTTAGCTACTTCAATTTTTCCCAAGAGTAGCTCAATTAAAAGATGCAGCATGATGTTCACTTATGTGGTGTATAATTCGTTAAAAGGGAACATAATGAATCTTCCAACTATGATCTTGAGGTTCATGGTGGACAAGGGGAATCATAATAATACAATTAGTTACCTACCTTATGGAATGTTGCTTGCCAAAAATTTCAACCATTATGAAATTTCTTTTGCAAATCTGAATTGGTATGCTTTAGCTAAGTTTCACCCTTTCTATTCATTATCAATTTGGATACAGATTGCAAAACAATGTATAGCTAGACAAAAGATCTAAAAGAGTAGTAAAAAACTTAGATCTTGCTCTGGACCAACAAACTTATGTTCCTCCTCAGGATGAAAATAGTGCAAATATTTAACAACAATTGAAGGATATTCAAGCCAATCAAGAACAAAATGTGAGAACAAATAGACAACATGGAGAATCAACATAGAATTAACTTCTTGACATGCAGATTTTGCTCAGAAGAATCTTTTAATCTTTTAAATAACTCTGTTCCAATTTACTTTCTATTTGGCTTATTTATACTAATGATTCCATTTAATGCAGTATTTACTCTTTTCCTCTAATTCAATCTATTTTATTTCACTTCCTCCCTATACTTTATTTTTTTGATAATGACAAAGGGGGGGAGTTTATGTGGATTTTATTTTTTGCATATTTTTACATATATGATGATATATTTCTCAATGCATATTTCTTAATGTTGCCTTGATTATATATGATTGATTATGCTGTTGAACTTGTAAAAATCTGTGATATATAAACGATAGGTTCCTTTCTTAAGAGACAAGCTCCTTCTAATTATATCTAAACATATACAGGTATCTTTTCATCATCTATTATCTTTTTGAATTTTAAAAATATATCTATTATTACTTATCATCATCAAAAAGAAGGAGATTGTTAGTTCAAGGATTATGATTAACGATTTTGATAATAATTGTATATTATTTTAAAATTCAAATTAGATTTATTTCTTTGTATAATTAATTGTCTTATTCTCAAGAGGAAATAAAATCATAAGAAATACCCCTTCTTTCTTACCAGATCCTTCATTATGAACTTACCTTATTAGAAATAGTTTATCCAAAACGATCCTACTAAGGACATATATTAGTCTCGTGATTACTAGAAGATTTTTTGACAAAGATGACATCAAAGGTAATCAGATTTAAGTCTATCCAGTTGACTAAGGATACAAGATGAAGCAACGGCTATTTGAAGAAATTAACTACTTAAGAAAGAGTCAATGCAACTGTAAACAGGAATGAAACGATTTAGAAGCTTGCAAAGCCATACCATCAAAACTCATCAAAAGCATATACATTCTTGAAAGTATATATTTGTAAAAAATTCTCTTATGTGTTACAAAATGAAATTCTGTTGAGAGAGATTTCTGAAGCTCATATAGAGCAAACCTCTTTTTTATTTGAGAGCTTGTAGAGGCTAATGAAATATTACTAGTGTGGCAAGTTGAAGAACCTCATAAAATATAACTTGTGAGCTTGGAGAGATTCGTCAAATTACTACTTGATTTTATAGTGAAACACTCAAGTTAAATACTTGGAGATTGGACATAGGCTTGAGTTTTAAGTCAAACCAATATAAATTGACTGTGTCCTTCTTTCCTCTCTCCTTATCTTTTATATTTTCTCATTATATTGTGTGTGTGTTTAGTTCAACAAGAGCTCCTTCACTTTTATAATAGGTTCCTTTTGTTTTCAATTTGTTGGCGATTCTTTTAATAGACGCCTTCTTTTTATTGTTTCAACATGACTCATACTTTAAGTAGATTCCTGTCGTTTAATAGGCTATTATCATCTGACAAATTACTATTGTTTTAATTTTTAACATTCCCTTATCTTTATAAGAATTGAAAGTAACTTGCGAAAAAAATTTTAAGTCACACAAAATTCACTCGCCTCTTGTGTGTGTTTACTTTATTAGCAGGGACATCTAACCTCCTTTAATTTTATCTAAGATTAGCTGAGAAATAACTCAAAATCTTAGGAATTTAAATAACTAGAAAGAGAACCTTTTAGTGAGTATATGAAGTCTTTAGAGATTAATTACTCATTACTTAGACATAAGTCAAGTGTCAACTGGTTGATAAATGGGACAAAAAAGAAGAGTTACTTTCACAACGCTATACTTGCAAGGAGGAAAATCACCAAAACAATTTTCATAATAAGCTCAAATGGATCCATAATTAGTGATCAACTAAAAGTGAAATCATTGGCTTTCAACACCTTCAAAGTGACACCAGGTGACAATGTTTCTTTCCTCATAAATGATATAATAAGCTTCATATTTCGAGTCATTATAGGAAATCTAGCATAATCACTTATGATGCAATTCTCGAATCAAAAGATCGAAAAGGCTTTATTTAGCCTGGGACCAAATAAATTTTTGTTGGAAAAAATGCTTGAGGCTTGAGCACTAAGCTTGCACATAATTGGAACATATGCTAACAGGTTCATATTCACTTTTGACTTTAAGGTCTCGAGTACCTCGCTATTTCATGTTCATAAATTCTAACTTAGCCTTTTCAAAGTTACTAAAACAATTTTCACCTTTGGAAAAATAATAGTACATTCATTTTTTAATAAGTAATAGTATATTCATTTCAATTTAATTTGTTGTAAATTTATCAAATTTAATTTTGATAGTTGATATCAATAAAGACATATTTTTATTAATGATGATAATTAAATATTAGATAGAATTTAAAGATAAATTATTTTAATTAATTAATTAATTTTAATCTCTTATATATATTTTTTCATAAATTATGTATAAAAACTATTTAATTTTATTAAAATAAATAATCTAAAAATTAATATTTATTTCAAATATTTAAACTATCAAATCATTTATTTAAAAGTTATATATTTTGACTATTTAAATTTACTTATATTTATTAATGATTATTATATTAAATTAAATTAATTACTAAACAAAATTAAATTATATAATAATTAATTTTAATTAAATAAACATATACTATTAAATTAAATTATTAATAATGCTTTTAATAATTATTATATGAAATAATTAAATAACATATATTTAATTAATAGTAACTCACATTATTAGTTATAAAAAAAACCAGAAAACAAAAACCATTTTCTGTTGTTTTTATAAATTTTAAAAACTTGATGAAAATAAAATTAAAAGCAGAAATTAAAAATTCATACAAACAATTCTTTAAGAAACAAAACATAAATAAGAACAAGAAGACTAACTGTGAAGACTATTGGATAAAGTCAATTGAAATCTTTGTCCCATCAGCTATCGGTTAAAAGGGACCGGCCACATTCAACCGCTTCACTTAACAAACCGAAAAGCATGTATAATTTAAAGGGTTGTATCGACCATCTTTTGATTCATTCCAATTTCATCACTGTCAGATCATGGTTCGAGTAAAAGCCTCCATTTAGAACGGCACCATGTAGAAAATCAGCAAGCAATTACAAGAGCAACCAAGTTACAATTCTTGATCATGAAAGCCATGATATATACTTCAGGTCTAGAGTAAAATACAAGCAGGAGTAAAATGGTTTGGAAATTGGGACTTCAAAGTTAACCAACACAAAAGCACATTGCTCTTTTAGATCCTACTTCGTCGCTTGGGCAATGATATTACTTATTGAGCTGGCTTGCTCTTTTGCTGTCTCCACCAATGAATCCTGCAGGTCAATAAACAATATCCTCACACAACCTAGGAAAGTACAGAATTGAACCCATTGCTGAGAAAAAAACCATACCTGTGCAGCTATTAACCTGGCAACTGTTTTTTTGCTCGACTCCTGAAGTTCACCAGCTATCAAAAGTTCATCCAATATGTAGTACGCCTTCCACATTAAAACAGTAATCAACATAGTTGAACGCTTTTACTATCGATATTTATGTAATCCACAACAACTTGCTTCAATTGTTGAGATAAATGGTATATAAAAATCTTACTAGTATATGAACAAATCAATCTTTAGGAAACATTAGGAGAGCAAATCTATATATACTGCAAAATAAGACAAATACCTTATGGAAGTTGAAGATCAAGTCTAATTCACAAACCTGGAAGCAGAACCACAGGACAAGAATATCAATCTTCAGAAAGAAGCAAATAAAACCCAGGTCATTGTTGTCTTTAGAAGGTTAAAAGTTGATAAATTTTTGTTATTAATGCCAAGCATAATGCTCCGTAAAATTAGCAGGAAGTCTGCGGTTGATCAATCAATGAACAAAAAACAGGGCATGCTTAAAATTCAGTAACCATGGGACAAACTTCTTTATGTGGTTAAAGAGTTGCTAATTTTCAGTAAAATAGAAATAAAAAATGATACCCCAAAAATACTTATGCTATCGTCGGAAGTTTTTAAAAAGATGGGAGTGCAGCATTTTATCATGCACTGGTTGATGAACACAATTCTCTCTAAAATATCAAAATGTCCAAATATTTGAAACAACTGCCAACTGTCTAAATTAGCCAATAAAACATCATTTCTAAGAATAACTTTTAGATTCCAACATCTCATATAATAGCGAATAGTGAAAATTATTAGGAAATCAACAGCCTCAAAAACAAACTAAGCATTCATCTAGAATGCCGTGAAGTATGACTTTACTCACACTGCCAAAATATCGGTCCAGAATCTCAACATAGTGATGAATTATCTCGAGAACTTCTAGTTCATTGTCGTCCTCATCAATGCACATGCAGAAGTAAAGACTGGCATATCTGCATAATATACATGTTGAATAGTTGATCAAATTTACATACGCCAAAAATTTTAATCAAATTCCACATTAAGGTTGAACATGGCTCATTATTTTTTCCACCTTTTATAGACAACTTTCAATCCTCTCCATTCAACAAAATTACAAAGCTTGGGTCCTCGAGTCAGAATTACACCACTGAGCTCCCGAATAACCTAGTCAAAATAGTATTACATGCACCAATTAGGCATATTATTAAGTGAAACATCAGAATAATTCCAGATCATAGTCAACCAAGAGGAAGAAAATCTGATGCAATAATATCGTGAAAATCTACTGACATAGGATATGAAGGAAGACAAACTATGTGTCAATCGCAACAAGAATTGGAAGCAATCATTCACTGCAAGGTGTACCACCAAGGTAAACAATCTATAAACTGCTGAATAACAAAAGAAATTTAAGCAGAATAAAGATCTGCAGTAAGAGAAGTTGAGAGCTCTACCTTACTTCTTTCTTTCTGGGAATAAGGTGAGTACCATTTCGTTAACCTCACTTTTCCTTGTCGACTAATAAGAAGTACAAAGTGAATCTGAAAAATGCAAACATGTAAACACTTATAAAACCTCCGCACCAGAAAACACATATAAGCTGGAAATTCAACAGGTAATTATTACAAATCGCAGGGATGTAGCAATCATCATCATCAACATGCAGTTGCAGTCCCGCTGAGGCGCGGGCTCTGGGGAAGGATATAGCAATGAGTTCATCTTAAATTTTATTCATCAATAAAAATCCCTTTGATGTGAATGCCAGATCTATCCAAACACTAATATTTTAAGACAAACCCATAAAAAAGCTAATAGATGTGATCAATAATTGCTAACAAAATGATCACGAAGACGAAAACAAACAAATAGATTCAGATCGAAGGGGGAATTTAGTAAATCAAACAAAAGAAAAAGAAAGATCGAAGAAAATTATTAAACATAACCATTATAAGTGAGCCCAGAAGTGATGGAGAGCTGAATCCAAATTCACCCAACTGAACCTCCCAAGCTTGGCTGTGTAAATTGTAATATCAAAAAAGGCTGCTTTGTTCTTCGTAGTTAAGGCTTGAGCTATGCGAAAATCGAGAAAAGTTCACGAACAGAGACGTTGAAATGAGAAAACAAGCATTGTGATCTTGGGCCTAGCTTGTTCAGATGTTCATCGACAACCAAAGCCCAGCTCATTCTTAATGGCTTTTATCCATCCAAGCCCAATCTTTGAAGAAATTTTGTCGAGGACTACGGAAAGAGAAGAGTAATCTAATCTATTGTTATTAATTTGGCAAGACTTGCGTAAAATCTTTTCGTCGGTGGAGGTCAGCAGAAGTTCGTGACTGACAACATTAGTTAGAAGAACTTTAAACTTTCTTAGACGATGGTCAGCAGAAGCTCGTGACTGACTACGTCACTACAATAAGTAGCCTTATCAGTTGCCAACTTCTAACTAAGATTATCGTCTCAGAAAAGCTTAACATGTTGCCTTTGCCAACCAAATTTCAGGTGTCAATGTCATCCCAACTCTTAAACCATTCTTCTACCTCTTCCTCGACCTTCTTCACCTCTAAAAATTATGCTCCCAGTAACAGAACAAGTTTTAACAATTATCTTCCACTGCCACGAGCTGTCTCCGTAACTTCAACTTGTTCATGGGTTAGACGGAAGGTCAAGGTACATGTTCACAGTCCCCAAGGTTCTAGGGAAGAAGTACGAGAAGAGGAACAAGAGCAAGAAGAAGAGTATCAAGTACTGTCAGCCGTGAGAAGCAAGTTCAACGACATTATAATCGTCGACACTGCTAAAGCCAGGATGTTGCTTTTAGATTCTACTAGTATGCTCCCCACTTAATTACCCTTTTGCGTATTCTTCTTCTTCTTCCTGCTTTTCAATTTAATGACGCAGTGATTGTGAGTTTTATGTTCGCAAGAGGGAAAAAAAATTCTACCTTTATTTTTGTTTAGTATAGCTAATGGCTTGTGCATTCAGATAATGTTCACAGCATCCTTAATAAAGAGGGGGAGCGATGGACTGGATCATACTGGGTATGTAATTGTTATGAAGAAGCCTCTGTCATGTCCTTGTCCTTTCTTCCTATCTTTTCTATGATCTTCATTTGTAAATTATTTATTACCTTGATTGTTGATCATAAACTTAACTCATTTCTATTTGATGATTATTTCCTCTTTTCTTTCTTTGAGCATTTTTATAAACCTCTCTTACGAATGTATATCATCTTGCATATTAAGAGGTAAAAGAACACGTAAATTGTGTGTCCCTTGAATATCTGAAACAAACTGCATCATTATGCAGGATGAGTTTGTTAGTTTGCCAGCTGTTATTCCAGAAGGTCCAATTGCAATCTTTGGCCTGGTAATTTTTCTTCATTTCCGTCGCTGTTTCATATCAACTGCCCAGTTGGTATCTTGCCGGCTCGTGTTTGAAAGTGAATATCTTAATCATTTAGGGTGGTGGTACTGCTGCTCACCTGATGCTTGATGTATGGCCTTCATTAGAGATTGAAGGTTGGGAGATTGATGAAATTGTAAGGGAGATTACCTTTCTTTAATAGATTATTGAGGAAATTGTAAGGGCGATTAACTTTCTTTAATAGATTATTCTATTACTATTCAAGAATCCATTTCTTTTCCTATATATTGCTGCCTTTCCCTTGGTAAATGGAACTATCGTTTTCTTTCAATCTGTTGCATTTTGATTTGGTCCATTTCAACTATTGTTCATCATTATTCACTTCAGAATTGGTGGTTTTTGCAGCCTGTGAGGAACCTGTAAGTTCGATGTTGAAACTGTTAAGATATTATTCTTCAGTCTTTAATATGAAAGTTGGGGAAATTCTCTATGAAGCAAACATTAAGATTTAGGTGTACTCAAAAGGCAGTAGTGATAAGATATTTCTCCACTGCAGTGTTTGAAATCCCATAAAGAAACTTAGGATATATGTTTTGTTAGATAAAAATCATCAATTGAGAAGTGCTAGCAGTGAACTTCATGGATTAGTCTGATGAGCTGAAGATAATGCTCTGTATGAGAAATCTTTTAGCATATATGCTACACAGAATAGTTATGACACCCAATTTTCCCTTTAGTGTTGTAAATTTCTCTCATAATATTGGCTTTTTCTGTGTAACCATCAGAACTTAGTTACTGCAAACTATTTATCTTCTTGTTGTGCTCATGTTGTCCACATGAATATATTCTCATGAAAATTAAAAATTTCTTAAATCTGTGAGAGAAAACTACTGCTTGCTTCTCAGCCAAAGCAGAGATTTCCTCCTTACTGGCCATTTGTTCATTTTAGTTAATTGATAAGGCTAGAGAATTCTTTGGGCTATCTGATCTTGAGAATCATACTCAAAGCGGTGGCGTACTCAATATTCGAATTGATGATGCCCTTTCTCCCACAGGAACTGGTTGTAAAAGATATACTGGTGAGTGTTCTTTATGATTTCATAATTCAAGAATGAATTTTTTCTCCATTTACCTGGCTCTTATTAGAGCCTGTACACAACTCTTTGGGTTTCATTAAGGTCAGTGAAGCACAAAATCCTCACGTTGCAGATGGATACTCTAATTTCAGATTGAGCATACTTTGACATTGTTAGGATTCGAAATCCTAACAGGGTCTAACCACAACAACTAACACAACACCAGAATGATTGCAAGGGATAATAATGAAAATAGAACAAAGAATGGATGAAGAGAATATCAATGCATCAATGTATTGAGTGTATTGATTGGCCAGACTTTGAGGGCTAGCTATCCTCCTCAATTACAATGTTAACATAACCAATTCTTGAATATTCCCCACCCGTACCCACTCTGTACCTTTTATTCCTCTCCCCCTAACTAACTCTCCAGCTCAGCATCATATTTTCTTCTTACAACCCCTACACACTCTCCAATTTACTGATCTGCCCTACCCCTGTTCTTCCTACAATATTGTTGATTATAGCAGGTCTCAACAGACATCTTTTTTTTTTTTTTTTGTCTAGAGTTACTCTAGTTATCCTTCTCTTAAATTAATTGTTTCTAATTTATTTACTTGTATCA
>JANJEY010000005.1:58677240-58691086 GCA_024703695.1 Erythroxylum cataractarum
GATCTGTGTTCTTTATGATTTCATAATTCAAGAATGAATTTTTTCTCCATTTACCTGGCTCTTTTTAGAGCTTGGACACAACTCTTTGGGTTTCATTAAGGTCATTGAAGCACAAAATCCTCACGTTGCAGATGGATACTCTAATTGCAGATTGAGCACACTTTGACATCTTTTTTTTTTTTTGTCTAGAGTTACTCTAGTTAGCCTTCTCTAGACTTGCATTAAATTAATTGTTTCTAATTTATTTACTTGTATCACTTTCCTTGCTCAAGCTTTTGCTAACATTGAGTAATTATGACTACTCAGGCATTATCATTGATTTGTTCTGCGAGGGAAAGGTTTTGCCACAGTTGGAAGAGGTATATGCCTTATCTGTTATTTAAGTTGCTACTTGCATGATTTGCAGTCCCATCATGTAAATAAGAAAGAAAGCTGTCATTCTGGGTGCATTGCTCTCATTCATAAGTTTAGACAAGCATAGTTGATTAGCATGTGCACTTTCCCATCTCCAGGATTAAAACATGTAACATGTAATTCCAGTGGAAGTGTAGGCTCTGAATAAATTGTACAAAGTAGAATCAGAAAGTCTCTTTTACCCGAATGGTTTACGTATGCAAATGTACACCTTGGGTTCTGGCAATTTGAGAAACAGAGCAGTGAGCTTTTTGAAAGATTTGCCATCAAAGCAAACCATCTGGAGAACTAAGGAGATCAAGGCTCCTAGATGATAATGAGTTCACATTTTGATTTTGAAAATTTTCACAAATATGTACGGATCACATTTGCTTCTGCCTGAAGTAAGAAACTGATTTTGTTTTCTGAAATTCAGAGATAGGTTTTGTTCTTTCCAGAAAGAAAGGTTACATCTACTCCTTTATGTATTGGTAATGTTGTTTTCTTTTATTATATTCATCCCTTATTTCCTACATTCATTTGACAGGTAGAAACTTGGTTAGAATTGAAAGGTAGATTAGCTCCCAATGGTCGCATCATGGTGAATTGTTCTGGAATCAATGAAGAATCAGATAGTATAGATGCTAGACACCTTTCTAAATCAGTTGATGGCATGTGGGTTGAAAATTCTACCATCATGGCACTATCTAAAGCATTTCCTGGACAAGTATGTTGTTCTGTCAATTTTTCGTTAGCCAGCAATGCTTGGGTTTTGTAACATTGTTGATCTTAATCCATAAAACCAATCCTAGTTCTCTTGTTGATGGATATGAAATGACTCAAATCTCAAAGCCTATAAAGTACAAATGACCCAGCAGTTCCATAAATTGTTTTTCCTAGTTAATCACACTAAGCCATTGAGCATTTACTCGTAAGCATCAAATCAAATTCCTTGTAATGGATGGTTGCAATTTCAGACAAATTCTATTGAGATGTTATATGTTCCAAGTGCAAGCATGTGGTTAACTCCTAGAGGTAGCTATATAATTTACTATGCTTTGCTTATAGGACTTCTTTCATTTTTCAGAAAGCGTTAAACACCATATTGTTACAAAGTTATCTAGCATCTAAACGTTTTTGAAACTTAAAAAGTTATAATAATTCATTTCATTGTGGTTGTAAATGCAACTTCTTTATGTAAGTGCAAATTTCTTGTGAAACTCAAATCATTGTCACATTTAGGTGAGCAAGTCTTGAGCTTATGGGTGCTGAGGCATCTAACAACTGCTTGACAGCTATATACAACCTGTTGGAGCAATTTGCATTGAACATGCAAGATTTCTGCTAAGTGTTTGTTTCTATTCAAGTTCATCAATTAAATTAAGAACCAAAAAGATGAAACGGATAGAAATAAGCAACTTTTTCAAACTGAACTGAGGAGGGTTTCATTTTTCTGCCTTTGTCTAACTAACAATACTAAAGTGAAGTAAGCTTACAATTTGAACTTTGACTAGCAGTTGAGCTGGAAAAAAATGTCAGAAAACAAAGGCGCAAACTATCTTGCACTGACAGGACCTTTGCCAGATTTGACATCATGGTCAAGTGCGGTTCCTGGGCAATTGAGTGAAAATGTTATGCAATGGAGGCCTTGTAGCTCTGTTAACTGACAGATGTTATATTTTTCAATTGGTTAAGCTATCACTAAAAGGTGCGACTCTTGTAACTCAATAATCATCCAGATGATTATTACACGAGATGACCAAGAAAAACTTATGGTACAGAACATTGTACTACTGAATTGTATAAGGTTTACTGTTATGCATTATGTTGTCAGTATTATGATTTCACCTTTAGCGTACTGCAATCTTGAAAAGTAAGCTAGTGGGAATGGATGATTGTCCTGCTGAGTTGTGTATAATGTATCACATTAGAAGATCCTTTCTCATTATTGAACAAATTTTCTCTCGAGAGAGTCTTGGAGCAATTGGTAAAAGTTGCCCCTTTATAACCAGAAGGTCACATATACGAATAGCCTCTTTGTAAAAATACAAGATAAGACTGCATACATCAATGACTCACTTTAGACCTTCGCAGAGTAGAAAGCCCCATGTATCAGGTACGTTGACTTTTTTACTTTCTCCAATCTTTGAACTATTGCATGTAATTTATGACTAGCTCTATAATGCTATATGAGTTCGTATTTATGCCACGGATTTTTCTGAGACATTGATTGGCATTGTTCTGGTCACATCACATCTTGGCAGCATGGCTGTCTGTTACAAATCCTAGCATAAGCTTTTTATTTTTTTTGGTTGCAAATACTTAGTTTTGACGTGATCTATTTTTATTCAAATATTATGCTTTTTAGTGTGATTTTCTTGTCAAAATTAGGTTGTATGTGGATTGCAATAAATATGGGTATAATAATGTATAACACAGCCTGCTCTGTTGGTACTTTAAATTGTGCTACAAGAAAGCTGCAATGAGCATTGACTGGAAATTTCCATCTGGTGAGGTTGGAAAAGTTCACTTTCAACTGGTGTTTAAATACCAACAGGCTGTCCTGTTTAAAAAACTAGGATGCAGCTCTGCTTCAAAAAACCGCTAAGGCCTACCTATGCTTCAGTCGCTGTACAGTAGCTATTCTAAGATGGAAGACAAACTACTAGCAGGATAACTATATCACCAGCAATAAAAAGAGAGAGTAACAAAAGGCATCAGGGAGTTTCAGTAGTTCATTATTCTGCATTCGCTGTATATATCTGGTGACAGTTTTGGAAGCTTAGTGGCATTTCCATTCGGGTAGAAATTCAGCTTCTGTATGCTTTTATCCACTCCGTTTGGGAACTTGTGAGGTTGCAGGAGAGGGTCCAACTGTCCACACGATGCTGCAATGAGTCCTGCATTTAAGATGAAATGTCATTCATGTAAACGTGAAAGCCAACTGAAATCACAATTTTTTAATCAAGCTCAACACTTGTCAAGTCCAGAGCAATAAACAGCAAAGAAATGTTAGGTTATGGACTTGTGTTCGTGAACTCATCTAAGTTTGAAATACAATCAGGAATCTAGAGAGGTACCTGTAAACAAGGGAGAAGGTTTGCCCGGTCTAGATTTGAACTCGGGATGGAATTGAACACCAATATAATAGGGATGATTGGGCAGCTCAACAATCTGCAATTTCAAATTTACGCCAAAAGTGCAACTCAGAATCACTTCCAGACTATTCAAACTAATTCCAGATCAAAATGCTTTTTAAACAAATATTAAATATTAAGGATAGTCAATACCTCCATTCGTTGTCCAGATTCATCTTTGCCTGTAAACGAGAGACCAGCATCCTCCAGATGTGCTACCATGTCTGGATTAACCTGCAAAAGAAACATCGGCCAAACTTCTATTAAATGACAAAGACTTGACCTTTTCTTGTTTACTTCATGTGTACTCTGATATAGCTTTGTATTCTCTACTGATATAAGTTTATTTGATTTAGAAAGAATACAGTTTGTCCTTTGTTCTCTAAACATTGTCGGTCAACTCAAATCCTACAAAACTTGTGTAAAATAACTTGTACTCCATTACCTCATATCTATGCCTATGTCTTTCATCGACGAAGCTTTTATTGCCGTATCTGACAGAGTACAGGAAAAAAAGATCAGCTAATCTCAGACAAATCCACGGAGCAGAAACTTTGACAACATTTACTTCTCAGATTAAGGAATTCCAGTTAACTTGTGAACAACTACATCTTAGGCATGTGTTTCCCCCGAGATTTATGATATGACTATGTTAACAGAGTTGTACAAAGTAGCTTATTCACAAACAAATTGATGCCACTTACAATTTTGCAGATTTGGAATCCATGATTTTAAAATACGTCCTCCTAGATCCAACACGCATGGTGCCTCCCATATGAGTTTTTGAACCCTGTTGGAAGGCAAAGGTTCCAAATTGAGCACGAAAAAATAAGAGAAAATTAGGTTTCATAGGGTAATCTCAAGCTAGTTAAATGTCAGAACCTCAGGCATGAAAATCACACAAGGATTCTTAGTCTCGGGATCAAATTCCATGCTGTTAGCATCATGCAGACCAAGAACAGAACGTGCAACCTCAATAACCGCAATTTGCATTCCCAGACA
Organism: Erythroxylum cataractarum; assembly: GCA_024703695.1. NCBI lineage: Eukaryota > Viridiplantae > Streptophyta > Magnoliopsida > Malpighiales > Erythroxylaceae > Erythroxylum > Erythroxylum cataractarum. Next base: position 58,681,773 of record JANJEY010000005.1, read on the forward strand.
AATGCCAAGGAATGGTTTTTTATTCTCTCGCGCATATTTAGCAGCAAGAATTTTCCCTTGCACACCTCTGTCACCAAATCCCCCTGGCACAAGAATGCCGTCGGCACCCTGAAAATAGAAGCTATTAAGAAGGCTGCAAAATGAGGTTGGCATTTCTTAAGGGAGCTTAGAAAGTTTCTTCTACCTTTCACTAATATCAGAAATTAAGCAATAGCTGTACAAACCTTTAACAATTTCCATGCAGCTTTGTATGCATCAGGATTCTGCAAGAACAGAACAAACTCGAGATTTTTAAAATTTTCAAGGATCTATCAAGCAAACATTTATGGCTTCAAATTAATGACCTTTTTAGCTGTTTCTTCTTCAAGGTCAGTAGCTGCTACCCAATCCACAGCAAGTTTCTTGCGCTGATTAACAGATGCATGCAAAAGAGCCTGTGAAGAACAAAAATAATTTTGTAATCGACAGTAACAGATATCCCAATTATCTGGCTCCATAAATTACACCACTTCTTGCACAACTTTTCAGACACTTAGACATTGCTATAAAACTTGATCAAAGCATATAATAAAAGCAAGCGGGTCATTCCATACCTCTATAATGATTAGGAAGAAGTTTCCAAGGGAAATGTCTTTATAACATAAGAATTGACGAGATAGGAAGACTTTCATTAGACTTTTTTTCTTTTTCCTTCATGTTACAATCATCCATAATGAGGTAATGGAAAAACAAAACGGGCGCTAGTATTGGGTACTGTTTATTGCAAGCTCACAGCGTTTTTAGCTCTCACTTTTACTGAGTTTCTCTAAAGCATCACTTGTCTTTCTCTACTTGAGCATGCTAGCTACTATCAACGGATGACAATTGCAAATTGTTCAAGCCACTTAAAACTGGTTATGTCCCAATTGAATATTTGTAGTTACTCTAAGAATACAAAATTTTAGTTTTTATATTAAAAATACTAAGAAGCATTGTTATAAAACAAGAATAGCACCTGGCATTTCTGCTAAATTCGGTCATATGAACAGACAAAATTGTTTGACAGAATAAAAAGTTCAAAGTAAATAGGAACATGATGCGGAAAGTACCTTCACTACAGAAAGGTAAGCATCTGTAAGGCCTGTATACTTCCCAACCATGGCAATTCGAACCTATTATGTAAAAATTAATGAAGCCATTCTCAACAAGTGAACAGTGACCTTTGGTAAATAGTTGAGTCGACATTTTCTCAGGACTTACCTGCTCATCTAACATGTCACACATTTTAGCCCTTCTAGTCCAGTCTACTAAATTTGGTTCCCTTGCATTTCTGCAAATTAGAAGGCATAATAGTATAGGGGTGTCAGGAAATTGAAGATATCACTGAAGACCATTTGGTCTATGCATCAAAAAAGGAGAAATAAGGAAGTGTAGGTTCATTAGACAAACCCATTATTAAGGTTCAGAACTCCCAGAATTGCTTCATGAGCCCTTTGATCCTAAAGGAGGATAACAAAATAACATTATATTTCTAAAGTTGGAAGCTGCATCACAAGTTAAAAACAATCTCAAAGCTGGAATAGAAGTACTTACTCTTAAAAGTAGAGGAATATGCCAGATGTTGGGAACATCATAGAGTGTGACTATATTCTCTGCCTGGATATGCTATTTGGTCTTAGCAATTTGGGCAAAGTTTTTGAAGTGATAAGTAAGAAAAATTCATATTCCCGTCAACATACCTGCACATGGCAAAACTGAGAGAGTTTCTGCTTTACATTCTCATCAAGTGCCTGCAAGACATTTTCAACCTTATAACACAAATGAAGCCAACTAAAATGTGGTTTTGTGTGTCATCTCAGTGAGAGTGTTGAAGACAGAGATAGGAAGCAACCGCTGTGCTGCGACATGCTAGGATATTTGGTGTCAATCCTAGACCTCGTAATCCTCGAACACTGTGCTGAGTTGGTTTCGTTTTCTGCAGAGAAATAGCATTTCAGAAGCTTCAGTGGACGTATTTATCCATACAGTTACGATAATATTGAGAAGTTGTCAGGAAATTCACCTGTTCACCGACGACATTTAAAACAGGCACAAGACTGACATGAATTAAGCAAAAGTTACCAGCACCTGAAATAAAAAATAGTAATTAGAAGAACTTGGTAGCATTGGAAGGCTAGAGGCAAACAAATAAACTGTGTCACGACGATGTTCTTACCCACACGGTATGAGAACTGTCCTAAAGCCTCGATGAATGGCATGGATTCAATGTCCCCTAAATTCAGGAAAGTTGCATATGAGTTGTGACCGAAAGAAAAACAAGGGGAAAGCTGAATATAAATTAAGTACCTATGGTTCCACCCAATTCAATGACGCAAACATCTGCAGGACCAGGCATTCCATCTACGGGTATCACTGCCACACGTTCAATCCACTCTTGAATGGCATCCGTGATGTGAGGGACAACCTAGAATTTGCAAGAATACGCGAGTACTACATAAACATGTAAAGACGAGGTAAGCAGCAACCAATTCTAGTAATGAGTTCAGAAACAAAATGAAAACCTGCACAGTTCTCCCCAGATAATCTCCCCTCCTTTCTTTATTAATAACAGCCTAACAATTAACGACAAAAGGACTGATTAATAAGGTATCAAATTTACGAAACAATAAGAACTTATCCCGTTTAAGAAACTTGCCTGGTAAATCTTTCCGGTAGTAATGTTGTTATCACGCGTCAGTTTGATATCTAGAAATCTCTCATAATTTCCAAGGTCCAGATCCACCTTCAAACATCAAATAAACAAGTTAGCTTCTAAAACTTGGGTACTTTTTCTTTCCTTTTGTTTTATGTTCATAAAATCACGTCCCCATTGATATTAAGTTATACTATGAAGGTCCGATGAGTATCAACTGGATATCAACCTTTTCGTAGCTGTTGATTAATTTTCAGATTTAACCAAAATAATCAGCCCCAAAGTTTATCATCAGATCGATTAGAAGCTGACAGAGTTCAAAACTGAATATCACAATCAGAAGGTAATGAAAGGTAGAAAATTTTGAGATACTGAGATTACAAAATGCTAAGCAAAAGCATAGAAAGCTCGTATACCCTTCTACAAAACTTGCCCCCTTAAGCTTTTAGAAATTGGTTTAGGTGATAAAAGAAGCTTTCTACTTAGATGCGTACCTCACCACCGTCATCTAAAACAAACACTTCTCCATGCTCGAAAGGTGACATTGTCCCAGCATCGGTGTTCAGGTAAGGATCTGAATTGATATTATTTCCCAACAAACAAAAAACCCAAAAAAAAACAAAAAAGGGAAAGAAGGGGTTAGAGATTGACAAACAGTGAGTGAAAACAACCCAAATCATGAAAAGTTTGAAAAGAAATCAATGTGAACACAAGACAGGCAAAGGAAAAGATAAAAGAAAAGGGACGGATACTTCTTAAAGTTGGATCAACATGGAGAACTAAAATAAGACAAAAAGTAAAGCCAAGAAGAACCTTATCCTGATAACCTAAAAACAGAACAACTGAAAATTACATGAAAGAGAACATATTCTCTTATTTTCCTCTGCAACCCAAAGTTAAATGAACAAAAGTATATATATATAAAAAAACACACGATAATGCCTCCTTTCGTTTTCCTTTCTGGGTTTTCGGGAAACAGATAGAAAAAGAGTTGTGAGATGAAACTCATATCCCAAAAGGACAGTTCTGTTTCTCACTTTCAACTGCACGGAAAAGATTTGCAAGAGAAAAGAAGAAGGTTTGAAGGAAAAAACAACGCTAGCCAAACAGTAAAATTAAAACAATGCATATGCACTCAAAACTAATTTAAGAAGCAGTGAAGAAAATTTTAGAAGGGACAAGAAGAACAGAGAGAGGGAGAGACCTATTTTGATGGAAGTAACACGAAGTCCGCAGGCCTTAAGAAGCAAACCAATGCTACTAGCAGTCACTCCTTTGCCCAGTCCACTTACTACACCTCCAGTGACCAACACGTACTTCATTTTCTTCATTTCTCCCACTTTCTTACTTGTTCTTCCTTTCTGATGTCTTTTCTTCCCGGAAAAGAAAAAGAAAAAGAGAGAGATTACCATTGGACAAAAAGAACATAAAAGAGACAAACACAACTGGTTCTCATTGTTTTTTAAGTTATCTAATCACTAGAACACAGTGTTAATGCCCCTTCATTTCACGGTTTCTTGTTTTATTGGGTTCATTAACCACAAAATCAAGACAAAACAGCAGTATAAACAGCAGGAGCACTAGTACTCGAAGTGGAACTAAGAATAGATATGGAAACCTTGGACTGAAGAAGAAGAAGAAGCGCCGATTATCTGTAGACTTGTTCCCTTGGTTTAAAGAAGAAAGAAGTCGTTTTGGAATTGGGCTGATAATCGGTATATATGTATATATATCCAGCCGTGTAGAGAAAAGCAAAATGAAGTCCACCAAGTTGAACTTGATGGTCAAGTTCTGAACTTGGTCTAGAAGTGAAGTACAGTCAAATCTTGCGTTTAGTTTGGGTTAGGGAAGTGGAGGAAGAAGATAAATAATTAAGACAGGAAACGGTACGCTGAAAACCAGAAAGCAAATGTTTGATGTTGGACTGGAAATATTGGCTTGGCAACGGCACCCTTTTTTATAGTGGCGAAAAGGAGACGATATGGTCCTCACCTGTTATCTCTTCCCTCCCATTTTCATTTTACATTTGTTTAAGCCAAAAGCCCACAAATCTTTTCTTTTCTTTTCTTTTTCTAAGATAAGAGGAGAATAACCATTAGTTGACTTCATATGCATGTTCTCATTACTTCCTGCCTCCCTACTTTATTTTATGAGTACATTTCAAATTAATTTTTATTATTCTCATTTATTAAATGAATGAATTAATGAATAGTTATAAAATAAAATAAAATAAAAAATAAAAAATATTTGATTTACAGGTTAATTACTCTTAGATCAAATAAAAACAGTAACTTTATATGCAAAAGAGGTTACATTAACTTATTAGTAAAATTGTTAAAATAAAGAATAGAGAACAGGTGTTTTATTTTGGTTTAAAAAAACAATATCCAAGATTAGGTCTACTAATTTTATATCAAAGAAAGGCCCTCGGCCAACTAGAATCTAGCAATGATGTCAGAACAATTTAGGGCGGAGACGCTCTAACTGCCACCGCCACCGCCACCGCCACCGTCTCCGCTCTCCGCGGCAACCATGATTTCTATTTTATATGCAAAAAAGATTCATTCGTCGTGCCCATGCCCATGCCCCTCAGACAACTCCCACATTTTCAGCATCGCATTGTCCCCAATTGTAATGTAGGAATAACGTGCATAAAAATGAATTGGACAAGCATGCTTAAGATAATTTATGTTGTCATTTAAAAGCAAAACTAAGAGAGGGAGGCAGTTGGTAATTGTTAACCAACAACACCTTAAGTAGTTTATAAATGAGAAAAATAAAATAATGCATTGTTTCATTTTAAAACAATGCATTAATTATAATTGCATGAAAATACAAATTTTTGCTATATATATATATATATATATAACCGGAATCGATCGAGTTTGGCAATGACATTTCATGAATAAGTAATATATAGAAGAGAAGAGAAGAAAAGTGGAGAAGATGGAGATGGTGGGTGTGGATGTTAGTGCCAACTGCCAAGCTATAATTGGATTTGGTACATTGATAAGTATGGGTGCAGATCAAAATTGTAAGGGAAGTGTCACCCAACCTTATTTTTGTTGAGTGAAAGGCACAATTTATCACATATACATGTACAAGATCAGAAGCCTACTGCCATTACCCTTGCCCCACTTGGCCATGACTCGTCATGATTCATTCAGACATCTGATTTTGTCATCACCTATGGTATATATGAAAATTGTCCTGGTTAAATTCCAAATTATACGAAGAAAAATAAAAGGTCCCAAGTTCTCCGATCGAGGACAGAACACAAATTTAGATTCGGATGAGTAGAGACTAGTTTGGAAGCAAAGCATATTCCAAATGTGAAGTGGAACCATTTCAGACAACCAACCAAAAGCTTCAGGTGGGCTACGCTTTCCGAAAGTGCTTGATAACGCGGAATCCAGACTTATAACAGCATCATCAACAAAACAATAACTTAACCAACCAAGCATTTGTTGTCTCCGTCAAGTTCTAAGATCTAATGTTGATTTGAGGTCAAATTTATCCATTTCCATAAGGCTTTTCTCAACAGTGTTTTCAGAGAGAGAGGGATGAAAGGGAGTGGTCTGGACTCTGGAGTCAACAAAAGCCAAAAAGGAAGAGAAGAAATGAGCATCCTTTTATTTCAAGGAAACCACCTAACAACCAACCTTAGAAAAACCATAAAGGAAAAAGGCGCTAATTAAGCCCCTGTCAAACCCGCCATTTCTTTTCGTGTGAATGCTATGTAACCAATTCTTATTAAAATTTGTAAACCAAAATCAACAGAGAGTGTTCACATGTTTGGTGTAAACCGCGGACATTCCACCACCATTTCTCCTCTATCTATCCTTGCAGGTTACAGTAACATTATAAATATTATTAAAATTCAAATTTCATGTTTAAATTAAAAAAAAAATTAATCCCTTCCCAGCAAAATTTAAACCACTTCTAACAGAGGATCAACCATTAGTAATTTGAATTTCAAAAATAAGCGTGTGAAGTTAAAGAAAGGAAGATGAAGTCTCTGACCAGTACTCATTTAGAATAAAATAAAATAACTTCATAATCGAGTTTTAGTTTATCATCTCAAGTGGATGCATGCACTGAAATGTCCACGTCCGCACGTCAGATTTACATGGATCCACGTAAGCTCTTAGAAATCTGAGTGTCATTCAAACCTCGTCCTAGGCAAGGGTCTCACTTCATAATCACACACTGTCCAATGGTCAAATGTTGTCCAGATTTCCCAGTACGTAGTTTGATTCTGACTCTCTCTCTAGAAGTGGCTATAGTTTCTCCATGTTTTGCTTTGTCCGCCACCCGTACTTAATGGTCATGTGGAACCAATTCATTTGTGTTACTTCCTTAACAATAGAAAGAAGCACTTTTCTTTCTTTTACCTACGTCACTGACCTTTCTTTGATAAGAAAGAACAAAATCTATTTTTTGTTTTTAAATAACCAAACCAAAGAATGGACAACAACTAGTATTATTCAAGAACAAATTATTGAAATTGAATGTGCTTAATTAATAACTCGTAACTGTGTATCCTTTAAACTAAGTGGATTAAGTAAGCTCAAATGAAGACAAGAAATCACAAGTTGTTTTTAATACAAGGCGAAGTTATGGGAATTGGAAGGGAAAAAAAGGAAGGAGGAGGTAACTGCTATATATTTCAATTAGTTTGAGACTCATCGTGGAAGCGAAGTGTTGAGGAGGGTTTCAATTTATTTACTCGGAATTTTCTTTCTTTTTTATCACAAAAAATATTCAGTAAAAAAAAAAAGAACTTATAGTGGTCCAAGGGAAAAAGTAAATCGAAACAAGTCAATGTGAAAAGGACATTATACAGCAACCGAGGCCGTCGTCTTGCGGTTTAACCACCAACTGTAAGTCGTTGGGTAGGGACGCAGCATTCATTTCCACGACTCAAAGGAATAAGTTCCAGTATTACCCTGGGCCTGAGCACAAGAAATTGTGAAATAAATAAATACTCTATTGAATTCTTGATAGACTAGACTAGGTAGATAAGTTTCTTTTTATTACTTTTGTATTACCACGTACAAGAGCAACACGGCAACAACGCGAGAGAAATATCAATATCAGTATCAGTTATCAACTCCTGATTAATTTACATTATATCCTATATCCTACTGTTATAATATGATAAAAGTAATCCAGAGTGGGGACCACTGACCAAAAATATATTTGTGGGGTGTGTCGGTTAATGATTGTCGGAATCCGTGACCTTTCCAATGAGTCATATGTGACTGCGAGCCAAGAGGAGAAGGACAATAGTGGTTACTGTCGGTATTTGACAGTTTTGCCGCGCTAGCGACACGTGCTTTTCCACTCTATTTGTTCGTTACGTGGTGGGTCCCACTGACCGTTGGTCCGATTACTTGACAGTTGACCGTTCTTGGGTACGGCTTCTGTTCGGGTCCCACTTATCTTAACTCCTGCCGACAAATCCTCTTCCTTAATTTAGAAATATGGACTACTGCAGTTTGAATTGAATTGATTACATATATATATTCATTTATTTAGGTAATTGAAAACGAATCAAGAATTATAAACTTTTATATATTTTTAAAACTCGAAAGAAAAAATTAATAAAGTTGAGAGATAAAATTTGCATTAAAAATTAGATGATGAGAGGGTAAATAACATTTAGTCTAATTTAAATTATCTTACAATGAAAAGGAAAAGACGAAGCAAGGCGGTGAAGTGAATTAATTAAGAAGGGTTAAAAAGTATTTATGTATATGTATTAACTTAAAAAGGTGACAGTAGGATTACAACAACACGTGAATTGTGGGGTGGTAGAGACGGAAGAGAAGTGATGGACGGGACACAAGTGAAATATCAGTGACACGTGAACGTATGGAGATTCTAAACACGTTACACACACAGAACCTGCAAGTCCCGAGTTGATTCGGTCTACCGTGGTGCCGACACCTTCGCGTCATTGGCTCTTCCCTCCTCTTGTTTATCTCTTTTATATTAAAATAAATAAAATCTTGCGAAAATTTTATACCTGCATTCTTAACTTCTGTTTAAACAAAAATTATTTTATTACTTACGTAGCATATAATCACTGTCTCTATCGGTCGAGACATATAACAAACACAAAAATTATATACCTTGCAATATTTAGCTCTTAATCTAACTTATTTTTGTTCTGATTTTATATTACAAAAATATAATTTTTTGTTTTTTTCAAAATTGTGGGACAAGATTTTTTGTTCATGTGACATAAATAAAATATATAAGTAAATTTTAAAAATACCCATCGCCCCACGTAAGTAATTATTATTATTAAATATTGTTATAAATTTTCTACTTATTACTAAATGTATCAATTTATTATTATTATTATTATTATTATTATTATTATTATTATTATACAAATTTAATTTTCGTATTATTAATTTTATTATCGTTATTATGCATAATTAATTTTTTAATTATTATTGTGATTTTTAAATTTCTTCTTATTATTATTTTTTTCATCTTCATCTTTTATTATTATTATTATTATTATTATTATTATTATTATTATACGAAATTAATTTCTTATTATTATTGTTATTGTTATTATTTTATTATTATTTGTTAACTTTTTTACTAATACAAATCATTCGTTTTA
>JANJEY010000005.1:58709159-58725809 GCA_024703695.1 Erythroxylum cataractarum
TAAGACAAATTTATTGTACATTCTAAGATGAAGTTACTGTACATTCTAAGACGAAGTTACTGTATATTCTAAGATGAAGTTACTGGATATTCCAAGACGAAGTTCTAAGACGAAGTTACTGTACATTCTAAGACGAAGTTACTGTACATTCTAAGATGAAGTTACTGTACATTCTAAGATGAAGTTACTGTACATTCTAAGACGAAATTACTGTACATTCTAAGACAAAGTTACTGTTCATCGTCTTAATTTGTATTACCATCTTCTGTCCTATTTTTGATCCTCTTAGAGGAAGAATCTCACTTGTATCTTCATAAAAATTGTATATCTTGAAGTCTTCTTTCAAATGGTCAAAGAACGAACTCAATCCGACATCTGTAGAAAAAGTTATGGCAATTGCGCCAAGAGAGGTAAAAAATAATTAAGGACATAAACACGTTGGATTCTTTTGGCCATAATTTCATCATCCGACCTCCGAATAAGGTGATTCTTGAAGCAATAGACTCCTATTGAATTTTTCTACCTCTATAAGGAATTTGGTAGCTTTTGGTGTTGAATTGAAAAAGATTGGTGGAAATAAAATGAGGGATCGGTTGGAAGAGCATAATCAGGTTATGAATATACTTTGAGTTCTTAGGCATATCTTGAGTTATAAAGCTCTGAATGAGGTGGTTCTTGTTTCAAGGTAAGCTAGAGACATAGAGCTACAATTGTCTTGAAGAAGTCAGATTGAGATGTTGGTGTTGGGCTGGTGTGAGCATGTCGGCCCTGTGAGATGTCGGTTAATGTGGGTTTATTGAAATAACCCTTCAAGGAAACCCGCTCATGCTTTATGACTCCGGATGGACTGTTGGGCTTTGAAAATGGGACCCAACACTCTCCAAGATGTACACTTCTATATTTTCATTAATTAATTTTTTAAATTCTAAAAAAGGAACATACTAATATATATAATCAAATAAAGAATTCATATATAAGTAATGTCTAGATAAGAATTCCCCCTAGCATCATCTTTTTAGTCAATATTCAATAAACTTATAAGGTTTTTATAATCTAGATCAACAAAAAATCTTAGGTTAGGAAATTACTCTGTCTTGTGTTACAGTGGCCTCTCTATCAGGCAGGAGTAAGACTGTGTATTATTGAACTTCTCCAGACCTTGCATTTCAATAGAACTCTCATCGGGCGTTCCTATTACTGCTGCTGTTGTTTTGTATCAAAATCACATATTTTCAAGTTGATTAATTGATATTTCTATCTAATTAAGCCTTCTAAGGATACATTAGGTTTGTCAATTTTCATGAAATGTTTGACCTTAACATCAGAGGATTTATGTAATCATATCTCTAATACCTCATGTAACTCCTAATATAAAAGTCACGATCTACTCATGTCTAGTTCCACTTGAATTGTCCCCGTATATATTAATATTTAATCTAATCACTAGCTTAATTAAATCAACATAAAGAATATTCAAAGAGATTTCATATAAATAAACTCCATTTGATAAATAACATTAAATCAATCCTTAATAAAGGCAATAACATCCACCTATCTAAACATTTTAAAAAATAAGCCATAAATCATGTTTACACTAATAAACAAAAGAGATAAAAATAAAAAATATTGAGGTAGAAAAATTCTATAAGAAAATTTAATAATCCAATTAGCTTCGATATGTTAAAATGATCTTTAATGTTCTTCTCTATTGAAAATGGCTTCAATTTTGATCTTTCATGGGTTCTTACACCTCTATGTGGCTAAACTTAGGTTTATAATTAAAAAATGAGAAAAGATATCATAAATTAAGGTTTCTAGCCACTTTTATACTTTTTTTTTTCTACATTAGACATGGTTTGGCACACAATTGTGTCTTAGACTTTGTATTTTTATAACTTTCTAGATAAGGGAATGAGATCTTACATGCTCATGTCCTAGGTCATATATTTCTCTATAAATTCTCTCAAAGATAACACAAATTGAGACACGACTATGTCGTAGACCATTTTGCTCTTTGGAAATTTTCACTACTACGTTATCTCTTTTTTACTTGTGTTTTAGGTTATATCTTCATCGTAACATGTTTTAAGAGGGAAATAAGTTTGCACACAATCATATGCTAGGTTGTATCTAACCAAAAGTTGTAATTTCTTTATACCTTTGCTCTAATTCTTGACAAGCCTTATGCTAAAGAAAAATTTCTTAATTGCTTAACAACATCAAATAAATTAAGTAAACGAAGGAAATCTAGACATAAAAACTAAGAAAATTACTTATAAAATATATGTATGTGTTATATACATCAATCATATGTTTAGAAACAAGTTAGGAATATGAACGGTAAGGCAAAGACTAGCATTGTTCTATTAAGAGTATATATTAATAAAGCAAAAAGAAAAAGAATAATATATGTTATGTTTCTTCCGTATAAAGAAAATAGTCAATTTCCTAGACTAACTTATGAAGGTAATTAAACAAATGTATGGATACTTATTAGAGAACAAGTTCACTGAGCTGACTTAATATGATAATTCTATTTATAACATTACTTGCATATCTATAGAAATTCTTATTTTGATCATTGTATAAGTGATCCTTTAACTTGAAATCTCCAAAATATCTCGTATAGGAATTGCTATATTTTGATACTATTTATGACCTATCCTTCTCATGGGTAGCCTAATATATAGTCATTGGATATAACATGAACTATATGGAGGTAATTGAGTGATCAATATATGATTCGTCACCCTAAATTAATTAAGGAGAATATTTTGTTCTTCTTGATTAGTATTGATTCAAAAGTTGTTGACTAAGGTGAAATAAAAGTTTGCAAAATTGTTTTTAAAAATTATCAATTGAATCAATTACTAATGGTAGAGATATAAAATGATTGGACTAGTAGATATTAATTTTACACTCCATGTCTAATGAAAACATTGTAGATGGAAGGATTGAATTATATGGAAAAAAATCAGGTATAAAAAGATTAATCAAAAACATTTTGACATTTTTAAAATTTGGGTGGTTATGATGTGTTGCTAGACGTCAATCTTGATATATAGATCTCAATGATTTAATTAAAGAATTAAAGATAAATTAAAGAAGTATGATTTAAGATAAATTGGAATTTAAAATTAGATTTAAACTAAATTACTAAAAGGTTCAAACCCTCTTATAAATAAGCGTAAACTCTAAAGAAGTTATCACTCTTGTATTACCCTTTTCTACACTACTTATAAAGTTCTTTTCACCATTGTATGGATAATGTTATAAGTCGAATACATGTGTAGCCATGTTAGTTCTAATGAACTAGTTTCAGAAATGGTTAGAGAAAATTGCAATATAAAGGATCAATTTATAGAATAAGTACGATTTACATTTATATTTTATTGTATTCATATCGAAAATAGTCTCGCTACCAATTACGGATAATGTTGCGTACTTCTGAACCTTCCTAAACCCCATGATTATCGGAACTTTCACTGAATTGTTTTTGTTTTTGTTGTTGTATTTTAACTTTCGAATGCTTTCATTTTTTTTACTCTATATAATGCATTTCAAATACATCAAAATTAAAATTATTAATTTTAAAAATTAGAAAAAATATACCTTTCTTGTTAGTAGTAAAGTTCTTTTCAATCATAAGCACCTTCAACTATAAAAATAAAAATACAACTCGGAATAATAAAAGAAAGATTAACCAAACCATTAACCATAAGAAGACAAAAAAGAAATAGTATCAGCATCAAAAGCAAATTTATATTCATATTTCCCTATGCTTATATTCATATGTTTCAGCCAATTTCTAGCTTTCTAAGTAACACAATGGATAAGAAAAAAAATGTACAATTCTTCCCTAACACTATCCTTACACGTAATTTGAATATTAATTTCTACCTTATATTGGTTGCTCAATACAAATAAATATGAAATGATATACGTTTAAATATTGATAATTTTTCTTCTTTTGTCTCAAGCATAAGGAATGCAATGTGGATTTATGAATTTTGTAACATAAGTATACGATTATCATGAATTTATATTATTTTCTTCAATAAATTAATCAACTAATCATAGTTTGTAAGCTACATATTAAGAATCTTCATTCGTAATATTTACTAGTCCACATTCTGTAAATACCAACACGAATCCCATACAAAATTGTTCTTCTAACTCGTCCGCCAGCATACAAAAAGGACTCCAAGAAAGATTTGGAGATAAAATATTCCAGGATACTTTAATGTTAAAACTTAACACTTGCTAGTTTTTATTTTTCTTTTATTATTTATAACATTTTTTTTCAGGTGTGCATATTTAATTGATCTTTGTAACTTTTGGTTATATTTTACAAAATAGAAATTTATGTGCTTAATTGAAAAAAGCATTTTAAAGTAAAAAATTATTATATAATAAAATTTGTATAAATAATACTTATACTGTATAATTAATTTTATCAAAATAATAAAAGTAAAAAATTATGTCACAATTTTTTTTAAAAGCACCAAATATATGGATAATCAAAATCTTTGAGCTATTTTAATTTAGATTTTTTGTATTCTATTTACAGGGTATCATTTATTCTTCTTTTTTTTAATCCACAAGGTGTATTAGGAGAATCCCAGTTGTAAGAAGACGTTTTTAAACTATTTATTCTCAGACTAATCCCTACTCGCATTGAGTCAGCTTATAAAGAGTAAAGTACCGGCCAAACAGATTACTCTAAAATTGAATTTCCTCTCCCTTGTTTTGGGTTGATTTGCAAGAAGATCAAAAGTTGAACGCGAAATTGGAAAGGAAAAATCAAAGTTGGAATGCTCGATTGAATAATATAAATAAGTTTTAAGGACTTATTTGTAAGATTGTACGTTGAAAGAAAGGGGAAGGTGCGTCCAAGGAATTGAAACACACGGTATTTATTTGGTCAGATTTTAAGGTACATACAGCCTCGGGAAGGAGAGATCTTGATCGAAACTCCACTACACTTAATTTAGTTCAGGAGCAGAAGAGGAATTCTAAGATCGATGATTGTGTTGCAGTCTCATTCTAGATTTCTCCTCCAGATTTTGTTGAATCGGGTTCAGAAGTTTGTGTCTTTTCACCTTCTCTTTTGCCTTTTCCTTTCGTTCATTTTCTTTCTTTGTCTTGATCAAAATGTATTTTCAGTCTTGACAAAGCAGTTGAGCTTGATTACCATTGGGTTGAGTTCAGTGATGTTCGCTACCATGTCCAGGTAACCGTATTTTCTTCATTTTCCCCAGTACTAGGGAAAACTTGCAAAAATCGAATTTTTACACATCTCCAAGTCTTATATGCTGGTGGGTGTTCGTGAATGGGGTTTATTTATCAGGTATCGATGAAGAACCAAAATGTGGTGCTGCTATCGGTATCCTTACCCGTCCCACCACCTGAAACGGTGTTGGTGGGCGGCCTTCCACTGGGAGCAATTGAAGCAATAAAGGCATCGTATGGCGTTGTTGTGCAAATTCTGGATCCTCCAAGGGATGGTTTCAGTCTCACTTTGAAACTCAATCTCCACAAACTTCCTCCGGATGAAGGTTCTTTGAGTTCTTTTCCTAAGGTCACTTATGAACTGCTTTACCATGTTATTGTGTATTATTATGTAACTGTCTTGCGGGTTCCAACTATGTATAATTTTAAGATTGCAACTCCAAAATGAATGAGTTATGTTGGTTAGTATATGTATTGAAATTGTACCTCTTACTCCTCCTCTGATTGGCATTGGCCATTGATATTCCATATCGATAGTTTATATTCCGAAGCTTCAGTTTGAAAATTGAGTGGCTGTTATGTTTGGTGGTGAATTTTTGTTATTTGTAGAGGTTTGCAAGTCTAGCTACAAAGACATTGACTTCTCACTTTGCGCATACATATTTTGTGATTGAGATTATGGCTTTCACCTATTTTAGTAGTGGTGGTTGATGTTTTTATGTGACCGTGTTTATATTTTGCAGAGTACAAGAATGCTATTCTCTTAAAGATTGCCTCTGTTAGGGAAGTGGTCTTAGGTGCGCCCTTAAGACTAATCCTAAAACATCTTGCTTCGAGGACCATTGCACCTAGTATGGGTCAACTTCTTGCCCTTGTGCATAGGCCAAATGAATCCTTTTTCGTCATACCTCAGGTACACTAATATGTATATAGTGTGTTATACATCATGAAGTGGTGTTGGAAATTTCACTTTGAACCGATCAGTTGCACAAGCCAACAACTATTTCAAAATTTTCTTTTGATGGTTTTGGAAAATTCTCTCTCGTCTATGTACAAACCTATTTCAGCTTGTAGTTGTTTAGGTTTTTCATGATCCTGATACATCATACCAAAATGCGCTAGTGGATGATTCTCCTTCATACTGTGATATGGGGAGTGTCTACCATCTCCGTAATTTAAGTTGCTTTCTGTCATGATCTTCAATTTCTTGGATATTGTCTGTCAGAGATGGCTATCAATGGAATTTAAGCTAACTATAATGTATGACAGGCAGAAAAGGTTACTGTTGTATATCCCATGAGATTCAACGATTCCATTGATCTTGCTCTTGCAACTTCTTTCCTACAGGTATAGCATGTCTATTTGTTCTTGCTTATTTCATGGAATTCTTAGAAATCACAATTATCAGTTAGGAATATGTGAGAAATGGCCCTCTGTTTTATGTGATAATGCTGATACTTTTCGTTTATTTCTATAGAGTTTGCCACTATGCATTGCAGCTCTGCTGTTGATGTTTATTAGATTTTGTTTGTGTGTTTCCTCCACCTTTATTTAATTTCTTAACTTTAACCTACATGAGTTTTTAAGTCTCATTCAGGAATTTGTGCAAGCAAGGAGAGCGACTGGGCTTACTAATGCTCCTCCTTGTTTGTGGTCTGCTAATCCTCCTCGTGAGTTGGATGAAGCTCCTCCTGAAGCAGTAAAAGCAAATGCCGGATTTGTATCTTTTGGTATGTCAAAAGAGGAATGAATATCATTTTTTCCATTCTGATTTTTGAAATAATAACTGTGACAAGCATCAAATGATGCAGTCATTTTCACACGTCATGTGGAAGGAAAAAAGTTGGACCGAACGGTGTGGAATTTATCAACATTTCATGCTTACGTCAGTTATCATGTTAAGGTATAGTGATTAGACCTTTTCATATCTATTTAGAACTTTTCAGATACTTGGAAGTGCTCAACCGTGTAGATAGCCCTTAGCATGGCCTGTTAAAATGTTAAGTACTTTCTTTTGCTTCAGAAAAAAAAAAGAAGAAAGTTTTTCTTGCCTTGCTACTTGTAATTATTGAAGTTGTGGGTAAAAGAATTAATATCTTAATTTCCTTTTATGCATGCATATAATAATCATCAAATTCTATACCTGTTTTCTTTTATCTTCATCCATTCTCTGTAGAAGCATATATGGTTATTGACCTGAAATATGGATTTTAAAATAGAGCATCAATGTAAGACTAGTTTGAACGCTTGCTTCTTCCCATACACAATCACATCAATTTATTTTGTTAATAGTGCTCTGAAGGTTTCATGCATACACGAATGCGAAGGCGTGTGGAATCCATGATTCAGGTAGAACTTTTACTCTTTTCTGTAAGTTAATTTTTGTTCTTTGCTGAATTTTGTTCTTTTTTTGGGTCCAGATTAGCATGCCATAGTTATATTAATTTACTTTGGTTGAGATGACAAGAAGTAATGTTTTTACTGTTATATGTTCCCATTATTCCCGAACTATTGCCAATGCCCTGTCATCACCATTAATACATTATTACTAGGCAATTGTTAATACAACCACTATTACTAGTAGGTAATGGCTGCTTCTCATCATACCTTATGGTGAATCTTATGATGTCAATTAATGTCAAAACTTCTAAGGGCAAGAGTTTGTGACTCTTTCTATGGATAAGAGTTAACTTGATCACAGACTGCAAGTTTCATGGCGCTTGCAACCCTTTACAAATCTCTCTTTAGAAATTCAAGGAACCTCAAAATTCGCACAAGGATCCACAATCCTATAGCTTTTCAGAAATTAATATACAGAAGTTGGGTATTAGGAAATTTGTAATGCATATGCCACTGAAAGCCAGGAAATCAGTTGCAATAGCTAACATGAACTGAATTCTCACAACAAAGATGTCATATAGAACTATGATTTTCTTCCAAGTACATGTTGAGATAATAATAGCTCTTATGAATTTGCATATTCTGTATCATAGGCCTTGGATCGTGCAAAACCAGACACAGAGGAGAAAAGCAAATCACCAAATAGATCTTTCAAACGACTGGTAACTCAGGATACTCCCAACAAATTTCAGTAAGCAAAATTATAATGGAAGGTGCTATGTGATTGCGATTTTTAATCTGAAATGTAGAGTCTCAAGGATGCTCGTACAAATTCAATTTCTTGAAGAGTAGACTTGCGGGTGCTCCTCTTTGTTCCATGGCGATTCTTGGTGAAGAAAAATGTAGTCAGCTTGAAAGGGTTGCTGCAGGCATTGGTATCTTTCTCCCCACTGATAGGGGAAAAGGAGAAAAGCAAGAACGAAAGGAAATAAAGAAAAATATGAGATACAAATGTTGCTTATGTCGGCTAACATGCTTCAAGCTGGTTATCCGGAAGCCACAAACCCATTTCGCGATGTTAAATCTTTTTTCCTTTTGTTTGTTGAATTTGTGGTACATCAAGGACTTGTATTTTTACACCCGAGACATTTTAGCTGTTGGTCGGCTCCCTGCCATAACTTGCCTTGCACCTTATGTTAACCATTTATGAAATTTGGGAATTGTTAAGGCATGGTGTAGGAAAAATGTTGAAAAAAACGGCCATTGTCTTGGATATTCCACTTTACCAATCAAATCTCCTTTTCCAGATTGGACCTTTCTTGGTAGGACTAGGAGATTGCAACGTAGTAAACGGGGGCTCCGTACGAGCGGGTCTTTGCTTGAGATTACAGAAATGAAGCATAATATATTCTTTCTAAACGAAACAAAGAACCTGGGATTGGAAAGTTGGGCATCGTGAATAGTAGTAGGAAGTAGAACTCTGTTACGTTTTTTGGAATTTTAAACAAAAAATATTGATGTCCTGAGGCTGAGGCTGAGGCAGGCGGTCCCTATGTGCAAAGAAAGGTCGTTTTAAGCTGGCCAACAAAACCCAATCACACCAACTACTTTATGAGGCAGATGGGCTTTCGTAGGAAATCTACAGAACCAGTATTTGTAGCCCAAGATCTTGTCTTCGGTTTTGCCTCTCCAAGGACATCAAGGGTCCAGACCTCCGATGATCCCAGCCAAACCAAACCCAACCCATTTCTCATCTAGTCGGATTCACTTTCCATGCTCTCCATCCCCTTTAGGCCCCTTCGGCGCTTTTGCTGCTGAAGAAAAAGCACAAGAACACACGTCTTTAGAGATTCACAATTCAATTCATACCTAAATCAAATTTATTATAATATTGATATTCTTAAAACTTGGATAGAGGAGGACAGTAACGTTAATTATGTTCATCTATTCATTCATGTTTGCATTGAAAGATGAATGTGAAGAGAGCTATGAGTAATTAATGAAACCAATTAAATGATCGAATAACACATGAAAAAGGCAAAAGGTTTGGGAGGAGGCGATCAGTGGGGTCTTGGTGGGTTGAGGCTTAGCATCAATGCTCAACCAACCATTATTTTATTTTTTGTACATACATATGTATTAATAAATTCAGTTTACCTTCTTAACGCTTTTCTTCTCCCTAACCTCATATCTACTCTTGGTCAAGTCGGACAGCCACATCCCTGGGAAACAATACTGACATGGAACAGGAAATTTAAATTAATTACTAGATTGACAAAAACAATAACGAGTTTAATTGTTGCTGAGGAAAGGGTTTTGAAAAGGGAATGATTATTACCTGAAGAGTTTTATCAACATTCTTGGGCCTCTTTTTAGGTCTTTGAGGGAGCTTAGTACCCTTCATGGCAAAGAAATCTTCCTCTTTCTCCTTCCTTGACAAAGCTAAGTAGATTCTAGGCCATTCAATCACTGCTTGCCCATTGCTCGCCAGCTTCTGTACCCCACCATTATTACTAGTATTGGTATTGCTATTAGTAATTGTTGCTGCTAAAGCTTGTGAATCAGCTTGATCAGCAGTTGCCGTAGCAGCAGGCTGTGATCCGTCGTGGTGCTTCGGAGAAGCCATCTTCCGATCGAATCTGTCGGGAGAGCGCTTGCCTGCAGATCTAGACGGCAGACGGTTGCTGGCACCAGCGTTGTTCCGAGAAGGGGACCCACTTCCACCAGCTGATAGCTTTTCCACATTCCTGGTCATCGCAAACACACGGACCACCCAAATCGCAAGCGATTGTGATTCACTAAAAACCAAAACTAAAACTAAAACTAAAATAACAAATATAGGTAGTCGATGCTCATATGCTCATGCTCATGCTCATGCTCTCTCTTAGTTTCTTCGCTTTAGCCTTTAGTGGTACACCACACTTAATTATAAGAAAACCCAAGGAATAACTAACACAATAGAAATATAAAGAAAACGAAAATTACTTTTGCTTTTTTAGACATGGGCAGCTGTCTACTATCTATCCAGCTCTTGGAAGTTTAAAGCTAGTACCTAAAACACCCCCAAATGTAAATCCAAATTAACCCACCCCCCCAAAAAGAGCTAAGAAAATCGTAATCACCCGAAACAAAATTCAGGGATGGATTTGGTTTGGAGACTTCTTATGTTTTCTCTTCTTCCCAAGCCTATAAGGGTAAAATGGGAAAGAGACGACGCCCAAGTGAAGAAATATCATGAATTACGTGTCAGATTATGAAAAGTAAAAACCCTAAATACGAATAACAGGCGGCATCATCAACCCCACGCCCACAGATCAAGGATATCAGCATTTCAATTACTAATTAAATATATTTCAGAATTTTAATAATAATATGATATCCACCAACAAAATAATTCAAAACGCAGAGGAAAAGGATTCATTTCTGTGGTACTGGTACCGGTTAGAGTAGGCATCAACGCCTGGCTTCTCTTTCCCAAGGAATCCATTCAACTGCTGCTGTCGAGACGAAGGCGCAGACGCTGACGGCGCCGCCTTCATCTCCATTCTTCTCGATTGACGGCACTGAGCTGACGCCGCCCACGACGATGATTCCTCAACCAGCGACGATCGGATCTCGGATCTCGAGAACCTAGCGCGCTTCTTTTGTCCCCATTGCAGCAGCACATCGCCGGAGCCGCCTCGGATGGCATGCGCGTAGTGATTCCTGGAGGCTTCCGGCGACCGATTGGGGTGGTCATCTAGGATTCTGGAGGGATACCTGAATCTCAAACCTTTACTTTCAACGGCGTCGGTATCGGATTTCTTGACATTGCCGCCGTTTGTCAACGGAATACAATCTGTCTGGTACCTGCAACCGTTAACGGACATAAAGGGGCGTCAATTCTTGCAGCTGTGACTAAACACAGACATGAATTTAAGCACCGGACACCGTAGTCTAGAAAGATGTTTTAGGATAATTGTACTCATCCCAAGTTCTAAAGGGACTGAGGAGTTAATATCAACCCCTCTCTCTCTCTCGTAACCATCATTGTCTTTGCTTTGTTTTCTCTAATCTGCAAATCAATATCCATTTCACCAGAAGGGACACAGTACCAGCTAAACACACAAAGCAAATTCACAACTGTTGAAAACCCACCCAATCTCCATATCTAAATACAACAATAGTTATAAGTGGATCCACCGATTCATCGACCAGTTTAAGTTTACCACATAGCCAACAACACCAGACAAGAAGATCAACACAGTTCGAACGACCACTTAGATTTTCTTTATATTACACTGACGATGAGACATTAAAGACCAGAAGATGGAAATTTTGGTCCAAGACAAAGTTTTAATGCATCAAATCACCGAAAGAAACATAAAGAAGAAGATAGATGTATCTGAAGGATCAAAGAAAAGCAGAGCAAAGCAGAAGAGTAAACAGACCTCATCATTATAAGGAGGAGCAACAGAACCCAATATTGCAATGGACGATAAAAATCTTGAGATTGTAAAATTCAGGAGAAAGAAAAAAAGGACTGGTAAATCATGAGGCTTTGATTTAATCAACAATAACAAAATGGAATCTTTGTCTTCATAATCCAAACAAAACGAGCCCCCAACTCAATAACCAACAACTCAGTCTCAGAAGGATGACACACTTCATGAACAAACAGCAGAACAGCAACAAGAAGAACAAACTATGGAAGAGGCGAAGACCAGAGACTGAGAGAAGGAGAAGGGAAGAGAGAAGCAGAGATTGGGTGATGGAAAAGAAAGAGAGAACAGGGCAACCCATAGGAACCAACTGAAATATACACGCATATATATTGCTGCTATACAGCATTTGTATCTATATACCTTAACAAACATAAAAAGAAAAAAAACTTTACTTTCTTTAGGTTTTCGGAATTTACAGGGTGAAAAAATATGGTTTTTCCTATAGTTTCAATAATTTTAAATTATTGGATCTTAGAAAATAACCTTGTGGGGTTTTATTTAAAAAAACTATTTTCTATTAACCTTCTGTTAAAAGATGACAACTAAAAAAACCATTTTTTTTTCAAAAACAAAAAACATACCAAACATAAAAATTACATATGTATTAATTAAATATTTTTAAATTTAATTTAAACTAATTACATTTATTTAAATTAATAATTAATTATAATAATGAGTAATATCCATATTACATGTCTTCATTGTTGTTTTCTAATAAAACTATAAAAAAGAATTTCTATAAATTAAATTTTAAAAAAATTCAAAACTTAAAAAATAAAGAAAATTTTAAAAATTACTTAAATCTTAATTGAATTCGTACCTTTTTCTGAAATTATATTGTCGTTTGCTTTCACTTATATTGTTTAGATGTTGCTTTTAATTTTTATTTCTTTTTTGTGAAAATTTTAAATTTATTTGGTTGAAATTTGTAATAAAAATAGAAATAAAAACTTATTTGATTGAAATTTGTAATAAATAAAAATTATTTAATTTCATTATCTTTTTTACTATAGTATTAGATGTTAAAATTTAACTTATTTTATTATAATACAACAAATTGTATGATGAAATTTAATTAATTCTCATTCATACTAAAAAAAAGTTATAAATATAAAATGTAATTAAAAATTTACACATCAATTTTATATAATAAGGTTCTATAAAATAGATAAATTATATCGTCATTCTAATTAAAAAATAAAAATACTCATTATGTTACAATAATTTAAAATATAATAGTAGTATCACTTACAAAATGAAGCGTAAATCAATGAACTTTCATTAAATAATCATTCTATATTTGGCTAAAAATTTTATCCCACTTTTGAGACATAATTTAAAGTTTTACTTTAATAATATTGTACTCCACTTGATAACTTGTACATTTTCATAATTTGCTCTTCATTTTTAACATGATTTTTAAATAATTAACTGTATTATCTATGCATTCTTCTAAAATTATATTACATAATAAGCAATAACAATGTATTCTTATTTTTCATATCATAACTTGGAAGTATAGGAAATTTTACTTTAGATTGCCAAAACATCTTTTAAGAATATTTCTTAATAAAGAATACATGTAGTTAATTTTTTATAGACCAAGGTTTTCTTCTTCCTTTACAATCTCATAAATGATCTCTCACAATTATACGGTGAAAGAAATCCAAACATATTACTATAACGTAAGTTAATTAAATAGAATTTATCTAAACAAATAAAGAACATAATATCAACAAAATTCTATTAATAATTAATTGTAAATGTTGTGTTTATTTAAATAATGTGTACCTTATAGAGGTGTAAGAAATTGGTTCACTAAATTTATTAATTTTTAAAGAAAAATTGAAGACTCATTTTCAATACCTTCCTGTCCAACCATTACATATGAGAAACACATCTCAAATAAGCAATGACACATAAGATTTTAGGTTCGATCACTTTTTCTACTCTTATATGATATTTGTTCATCGATAAAAACATGTGCATCAATATATGTACCATTTATTACTACTATGCAATCTTAAGAAATAAACTACATTATTAAAATAATTAATTAAATATAAGGACATAATCAAAAAATGATTAAATATATAAATATACCTAAAAATATGGAAAGAATTTTGAATCATGTTAAATCTCAGGAGGTATAATATTAGTAAAGGATGGTAGAGTAATAACTCTTTTTGTAAGATGATTAATTACATATGAGACTTAGTGAAAAATATTTTGAAGTTTTCTAGATAAAATGTTGAAAGCACTCTATAGTTGTCTTACTATGTGCTCTAGTCATCAAGAAAACTGCAACCTTATTTTTCCACAATCAAATATCTTGTTGACTTTAAGTCTCATAAACTCTTTAACTCATTAAGTTAAAGAAGGTTGTCTTGCTCATTCTTAAGTTCTCATAAATCCTTATAGGATTTTCATTCAAGGTTTCTATATCCAATCATGAACAAATAGAGTATAAGTTTTGTGTGGCTATTCGTGTAAATAAAAATATTCATTCTCTTGCCCTATTAAAGAAATAATAACCATCTTCATTAGTTTATCTTTTGAATCTAATTTAAAATCCAATAAGAAGGCCATGTATATACAAATCAACATTAAATAATTAACAAAATATTTATATAAAAATGATCAAATGATTATAAAACACCATGCCATTTAATATAAATTTAAAAGGTTCATATCAAACATTATACAAAACATACACTTAAAATATTCAAACCATGATATAGTTCTTAATATAAAAATGTCTAAACCAACAAGACTTAAATACATAATAATATGAAAAAATATATAAAAAATGTCACATTTAATCCATCTTCCTTATATCTGGTGTTTTTAAACAAATCTTACTATAAAATGGAGAATCATGTAAAGCTTTAACTAATTTTCCATATTGCATAGTCTCGACACCTAAATCACATAAGGAATCCAAAACTTCCATCATTATGTTAGTTACAAAATTAACTAATTAAGCTTCAAGTCCAATCTCTCGAGGCAATGATGTGTGACCATTTTTTCTTAAGTAAATGGTTATTTATTTTTAATATTCAACAATTGTAATCATAACATTTTTTAGAGGGCCAAATACCCAAATTGGGGCTTAACCTTTTTGAGTTTGATTAGTTTAGGACTTAAACTAGTAACTTGCTTAAAAAGGTCTAAATTTTCATAAATCTCCTCAATTTAAGGCATTTTAGACGAAAATTATGGCGTGTTTTACACGCGTCGTTATATGCAGGCCAGTTAGTCTTTAAAGGCCACGTTAAGAACACATAATTTATTGTCTAGGCCAGGTGGAATTTAAGGAAAAAAATTTAATTTCATTTAAATTTCTACTCTTCAACCCTAAATTAACCAATTTTTTCAATAGGTTTTTTCACCTTGTTTCTCTTCTCTCGGTTGTGCCTTCACTCCAATCCTTGCATGCATCATCACTTCACGCATGTGCCTTCACTCCAATCTCACTTATGCTTTCTACGTAGTGTGAGCTCTCTCTTTAGGCGTTGGAGGTGAATGGGTAGTTGAGTTTTTAGAGATTTGATACATATATGTGCTCTGATTGATACATATGGTGTTTGAATCTTCGCTTTATTCCTTTGCCCTTTTCCTTTTTTATGGAAAGTTTCATTAATAATGTTACATTTAGGTAAATTACTTTATCTTCTTTAAATGGGTTTGATTATAGGGTTGAATAACTTGTAAAATAGAATTGTTTTCATGTGCAATTATATTATACATTTGTATGTAGGATATGATCAAGTTTTCTCTTCCCTATCTACTTGACATTGTATGTAGGATATGATTTTTGTCACTTAGTTTAGCTTCGTTGGTGGTTATCCCTATTTTGTTTATCTCTATCCACTAGGTTTAAGATAAAGTATGACGTTCATGAAAGAGACATAGATTCTTACGAGTAAACATATTCAGTTATGTAGACATCATTTAGCTATCAATAGGTGCACAATCAAGATTATAACATTGTGTTGTAATTGTTGGGACCTGATCCGGAAACCGAATCCTAACCGGAAAACAAAAGCAAGAAACGAAATACATATTGAAAAACGAAGCACAAATGGAAGCGAAGGCGAAAATGCAAAGTAGCGGAACAAAATTACAAAGTAAAAGAAAAGGCGAAACCGAAAGCAAATCGCTAGAAGCGAATCGAAATCGGAAAACAAAAGCAAATACAAAAGATCGAAAGTAAATCAAATATCGGAAATTAAAACGAAGTATAAATCGAAAGCAAAACGGAATCGAATTAAAGCCGAATCGCGGAAAACAAAGCAATCAAACGAATATGAATCAAACGGATACGAATACGAAGCGAAAACAGAAAACGAAGCACAAAATATGAAAATGAAATCGGAAAGCGAATAAACAAACGGATCAATACAAATTTCCAACATCCGAAGCATGAATCTTAGAAAAAGCGATTGCGTTGGAAACCTTAAGACATTCCAAATCCGGTATGAATTTTTTTTCTTTCTTTTCTTATTCCTTTCTTTTTTTTTTCATTTCATGCATCTTTAGTCGATCTCATTCATAACATCTCAAATCATAGAAATCTTCTTATCAATATTCT
>JANJEY010000005.1:58747040-58761409 GCA_024703695.1 Erythroxylum cataractarum
ATTTAGAACAAAGGCTTATCAAATCAATAAATATTATATTTTGAATGTGATGTATAAAATGATGTTCTTTTTTCGTTTCATACCAACTAATTGTTTCGTTGTAGCAACTGACAAATATTTCCAGTAGAAAGTCTCCACGTTGACTTATTTCTTTTCCAACCAACGGTCACAAAATGTCCTTATCAACCAAAGAAATAAAAAGCGGAAGAGTTTAAAAATAGAATAAATGAACATAAGTTGTAAATATGGTTTTTCATTTATCTGTCACGAGGGATATGGGTTACATTGCCAAAAAGACCTTTGCTGTTGGAGTTTGGTAAGCGCAGCATCGTAATAGAGCATTGACCAATGGACCAATAACAATGAAAGATGAGAACAGACAGGGTGTAAGTAAGTGGGGCAGGTGGAGGATGCAACCGGGGGGTGGTTTGAGCGCATAAGCATAATAATAACAGTACAGATCATCATCATCGTCACTCTTCTTCATTCTTAACTAAACACAAAACTTATTATGATGAAAGAGAGAAAGAGGATGGAGAGGGAGAGGCTGAGGCTGAGGCTGTTGGCCTTGGGGAACCCGAGAGATCAGGAACTAAAGACGCGTTGGTGGCGCTGACACTATTCACTACACCGGCGCCGCAGATACTGCTGCCTTTGCCTTTCTCTTACTATTCTCTTACAAATTATAATTATAATAATAACCATGAATTTTATAATAATCGCAATCGAGACAAAAGCTGCAATTTTGTGAAGTCCCCAAATACAAATACAAATACAAATAGTACTACTTAAAACTTTGAACGTAAATCATGTGTACATTTGGATTCATATACGGTGGTTGTCATGATATCAGAAATACTTCCATCTATAATACGATTTCAGTATATTCATTAATCAATAACATATAAAACCTCCGTATAAAATCTTGAAATATTTAAAGATCTAGCTCTCTAAATTAATTTAACCATTAGATCAAATAGTCAAGAAACTAACAAGCATACCCTACGTTCTCATTTCTTAAGTCGGAAAAGATGCTCTTTGTCGGCTTCTTCTCTATGTTGCTTTCAGCTCAAGGTCACGGTATGGCCCACCAGTCATCTTTGTCTTTCTCACCATCAGGGTCGGAGATTAGCTAGTTCCTTCCTTTGTCGATCATATCTTCTTCAATCTTTTGCAATCACGATTCACGATGGCTTAACAACTCTCTGGTATGTGTCATAATTTTTTGTCAAATTGGTGTTGTCATATATTTACAATTAGGTTTTACATTTCTTTATTATCGGGGAGACAACATCTTCAATAGTGTTCCGTTCCTGGCTACTATTGTGTTTTTTTTTTTCAAACTCGACTAGATCTTAGTTCATGAGATTATTTTTGGAGATGAAAGCAATTTACGTCAGTTCCTAATTAACATGATGAGCTAGCCCACTTCAATGCACTGTCAAGACAACATATGTCGTAGATTATGTATGAGGTCGTATCATCTCCATCGAATCACGTACCTAGCTATCTTCGCTCGACTATACATATAAGTGTATATGGTAGTGACATTGGATTGTCCATTATGAATAACTTCATCTTTTACTAAATCTCACATCACCAATATTTTTAGAAATTATAACCTGAAATTCTGAAAGAGAATAGTTGAAGTCCTAACAATCATTTTATTCCCATTATTCTTCCGGTTATAACTTATGAGTGTTATTAGAGTTTGTGTTGTTTTTATAGGGCTGAAGCAAAATAAGTGAAAGAAGAAAAGAGAAAGCAAATGATTTGTCGTAGAACACTCATAAATTTATTGAATGGAAACTTGTCTATTTATACAGCTTTTCTCTAATTTAAATTCAAAAATAAGATAATATCTAATCTAATCCAGTATAGAATAAAATCTAATTTATTTGATGACTATCACAATAATATCTTTAATAATATCTTTGACTGTTTCAAAGTCACATATTCAACAGTTTGATATAGTTTCGACTTTCGAGTGAACTACTTGCTATCATTAATTAAAATATTATTATTAAACTATAATTAATTAAAATAATGAAATTAATTAATTAATTAAAATATAATTATTCATTAATTAAAATATTGTAATTAATTAATTAATTACAATATAATTAATTAAAATATTATTATTAGTTAATTAATTACATTATATTTAATTAAAGTATTATTATTAATTAAAATATAACTAATTAAAATATAATTATTCATTAATTAAAATATTAATTAATTAAAAATATTATTATTAATTAATTAATTTCAATATAATTAGTTAAAATATAATTCATTCATTAATTAAAATATTGTAAATAATTAAAATATAATTCATTTTGTAATTAATTAATTACAATATTTTTTACAAACCAACCACTATTAATAATAATGGTAATCATTCCTTCCTTTTAACTAATCATTATAATTATAATGATAATATTTATTCTCATTCCTTACTATATTTATTCCCGTTCTTATTACCATTTTTCCATGCTAACCAACTGCTCCCTAATACTTTCTTAGGCATTTGTTGTAGTAGTGTTAAGTAGCTAGATTTTTCCCTCTTTTTTTGACATTGATTGGTCTCATAAGAATTCTTGCATATATTGCAATATAAAGATTTCCACTTATACTAAATTTCTTGTTCCAGAACCACCCCATTCTCATTCTCAAAGTAGACTTTATTCTCATTCTCAAAGTAGACTTTGTTTGGTATGTGTTTAATGTTAATTTCTACAAGAATCTACAAAGATTCATCATATCTTTTTGCAAGGTCAATTTGTCTGCTATTATAGGGATGCTTTCTAGACTAGCCATTTTACTCAAAGAAGATAGACTCCAATACTTCAAATCCGGGTGAAGTAAGTTTAATCATATGGAAAATTGATCAATTTGCTCTTTTTCTATCTCCATATTTTAGTCTAAGGTGAGATGATTTCAAGTTTTTTGTCCAAGTAGAAAACGCCACCTGTAAGACCTCATCCTACACAATTTCACTAGTAAATCTCACTAAAACCTCTGTTTTTTAACCCGGATCGGACCGGTAGGTCTGATCGGTGACCGGTCGGTAGTCTGGTCCGATTTATCCCTCAAAATTGGCTATAAATTGACCCAGTTTGAACCGGTCCAACTATTTTTTTTATTTTTTTGAATTTTTTTAAAATATTTTTAATATTATATATAATTAAATATAATTATTGCATAATTATTACATCACCCGGTTCGACTGGTCATTGAACCGGTCGAACCGGTCAAACCGGTAACCAGTAAGGCCACCAGTTCGACGACCGGTTCAATGTCAGAACATCGACTAAAACTATACTATTTTTTAAAGTAGGACTTTCTTAACCCTATAGCTACCCTAAATTCACTTGAAAAAAATCATTCAATATTTAAAATGGCCGATGAACGATTTATTTATTGCATCCATAATTCAGCTTGCAGATTTCTCTTCTTTCTCCAGCCAAGTGTTACCGACTACACCAGGCCAAGCTTTCCTATTTTTTAATTCTTGCTGCAAAATGAAACATCATCTTTGATGAATCAATGTGAAAGTTCCTCAAAAACTAAGGTTTTTCATATGGGAAATTCGATGTCAGTGCCTCCCAACAAATCTGTTATGATATAATCGTAGACTGGCCACTTCTCCCTTTTGCCCACATTGTAGTAAAGACTAGGAGAGTAATATTCATGCTTTACGGGATTGTTTAAGTATGGACTGCTATTTTGGATAATTTAACTGCTTCTTTCTTCACTCTTAATCTGGATGCATAGATTAGCACTCATGTGTTTGATATATCTTGTTCCCTTCGTTACGCTATCAAATTTATTGTTGGAGTTTAGATTATTTGGTGTGTTAGAAACCATGTGATTTTTCATAGTGAGAAAATGTATGTTTTTGGACAGCACTATTACTATTTGAAGCTTGTTGATGAGTGCCGGGCATGCATGGAAGAGGCTACGTTGATAGCAACAAAGAATAGGTGGATCTCGTGGAAGGTCCCTTGGCCGAACTATGTTAAAGTTAATGTTGATGGGAGCTCTCTTGGTAAATTCGATGTTGCTGGCTTTAGTGGATTGTTGCAAGATGAGACTGGTTGTTGGATTGTTGACTTCTCACGTTTTATTGGTATTGCTACTAATCTTCTAGCTGAACTTCAAGCTATTTCTCATGGAATTTCTTTAACATGGATCATGGTTATTGGAGGGTTCTTGTAGAGTCAAACTCTCTCGAAGCTATTAGTATAGTAACTACCACTCACACTCTTACTTGGCTATTATTAATGATGCCAGATGTATGCTGAACAAAGATTAGGATTGCTCTTTTTTTCACACCCTCAAAAAAGGAAATTAGTGCGCTGATTTATTAGCAAAACATGAGTCCTCTTCGTCGCATCGTTGGCATGTACGGGAGACTCCAATGCTAGGGCTTTATCAGTATTTACAAAATGATGTTCTTTCTGTCGCTTTTTTGAGGTATGAGATCTCCTTGTTTTTTTTTTAAAAAAAGGCTAAGCTATTTGTTCCACAGGCACATGAATCAACAGGCTGTTGTCGAGGTCTAATCAGTCCCCGTATACCATTTAAGTCGCATTGAATTGGCATCTTGGAAATATTGAAGAGAATGAATCTGATTAATTTACCTATTAAACTCTACCAGCAGCTAAAGGTCGATAGTTAGGAGCCATTAAGAATTAACAATCATTATTGCAATCATTATTCAAAATAAAAATATGTTTAAAGTTTACATACATAAATATATATAAATAAATATATATATATATATATATAGCAGAATTACTACAACTGAAACTCTTAATATTAATTACAATCACTTACTTCTATTAAAAATTTAAAACAGTCTCTAAACAAACATTAATTTAATTTAATAAATACTATCTACTTTTATTAAATAAATTATCTAATAAAAACATCCAATAATAAGTGACAGTAGTGATAGAATAAATCTATAATAAATTGAGTATATGTGTTTCAATTTACATAATATTTTACGTTCTTCGAAATATTTTTATCCATTGTAATTAGGAATTGTACTATATTATTAAACATACAAGGAAAAAAATACTGTTGTTTTTATAAGATGCAATATTATAGACAAATATATATATATATCATGTTAATCACATGCAACGCACTTAAATTGTTTTTAAAATAATCGTCAATGGATTGATCTTCCACATCATGTTAAAATCAATTAGCTTTATTCTAGTCAGGCCAATGACCCAAACTCTTTGTATTAGTAACAAACATTTCAATATCAACAAATACAAGTCCTTAGTTCTAATCCTTACCACTCTATCCCCCAGGTCTTAGACACCAATTAAGAATAAAAAATGATCACACGTCAACTGTATATCTTGGCCCACCAAACTTTCAAGTTGATGCTCTGTTAAAAGAAAAGGTTAGTTTTAATGCTTCTAATTTAACAGCAATTCAGTCTCTATGATTGTCTAAATGATTAAATAACTGCAAGGGGAGCCAAATTCATCCAAGTACACATAGATACAAACAAAAAAATAATGATTTCAGTCAATTCTAGTAATCTTCATCTGACATAGTAATTATTTTACTCTAAGCTTAGGTGCTCAGCAAAGCAAATAAATCTCCTAATCCTATTCAAAATAACAGGAACACAATCGTGTTATATTTTTTAAAACGTATGAGTCAATTTCATTTTCCTTTCTTATCGCATAAGTTCATCAATCTCTTAGGACTAAAGATTGGGTATTCAATTTTTTTTTTCAAGCATGAATCACGTACGCTACAAAGCCAAGCAGTACTAACATGCAGTAGAAGACTGCAAAGCCAGAGTACTAAGCAATGAAACTCTGGATATCTGAAAAAAATTATTCAAGAACCTGATTGTTCCCACAAATATTGCACCCAGGTCAATCTATCGGAAAAGCCTCGGCAATGATTTCTTTGGAACTTTGCCTTCAAGTTTCAGCCTTCTATATGCTTCTCTAATGTGGCAAGGCCTGATTGGACCAGATTCCTTCCTTTCAGTCATCACTAGTCTAGCTGCAAACCAGACCAAGCAGATAATTATGCACAGAAAACTGACATCGCCATACCTCTATGCAAGGTTTTAACTTGTGGATTGCAAGTCATACTGCAATTGCGAGCAATTGCAACGATTGCAAACAATATGGGCGTAATTGTGGGAAATGCAGTTGAAATTGCAGCAAATTGCAGTAACGGTCCAGACTGCAACCACAATATTGCAGATGCAATTGCAGTCTCGGACTGTAATTAAAACTCATGCTTCTACGTATAAACCTTCATCATCAGATAGGGTGTTACTATGGTAGTTGTGTCTGCATTCAATACTTTAATGCATAGGTGAAGAGTATATGACCATATTTCATGTACAGATCAAAGATGCTGCTACCATTTTTTTTAAGTTAAACTACATTTGAAAGGCATCAGTACCCATTGCAAGTCGCTTGTTTTGCTATGGCAATATTATCTCAGTACAAGTGACAAGCATTTCTATCATATGTATCAAAAATGAGAAGCATGTAATTACCTGTTTCCACAAGTTCACCAACAAACATTTTTGCTATACCACATACTACAATCGTCATTGGCAAAGAAATTTTCTGGGTTCCGGTGATGCTTACTAATAGCTGCATTAGAAACATCAGAAACAAAATTGCAAATTGTTTAACTTTAACACAAAAAATGACCTACATTTACAACTTGTACATATCTCAAAGAGGCCAAAAGGGATTCACGAAAGCACTGCAACCAACTTATTCGACGTAAGCTGAGGGAAAGAACAATTATACCCTTCTCATGTTAGCCTTCTGAAGAGCAGACCTGCGGAAGGATTCATATCTACTCATCTGTTGCTCAGTAAACTGCGATAAGATAGCCCTGAAAAACAGAAAACACAGACTCGAAGTTCAGAGGATGGCTCCTAAGTCCACTGAATAACAACTACCTCAGAATTTCAGGGTACATAAAATTCCACTCTCAGTCGCAATTAAATAGTGTGATGACGTTTTATCATCAAACCCTATCACATGACACCATCAAATATTTAAGTTCTTGTCTCTATAAACCCTAAAAGAGTTATTTTAATTCTGAAAAATAGGAACTTTCCTAGGTTAATGCAATATAATGACTAAGGGCAATTTCAAAAATAAATAATTCAATAAAAAAAGTGAGGTAGAGAGAAAACTGACTGCATCTTCGCCATTTTGGTGGGATCCGCACTGGAAGGAAACTTCGAGAGCTCAACCTCCATGTTATCATCGTCTTCATCCTCATCATCATCTTTATTCTTGCCCTTGCTTTTAGCTGATCCGGGAATTGAAGGGTTCAACTGGTGGCCGGAAGTGGAGGTGACGCCGGCGCCGACGTCATCATAGTCCTGAGATGCCGCAGGGAGGGGAGGAGGATCGAGTACACCGACAAGATCATTAGTAATTTGGGGGTCGAAGTCGTCGGGGAGAACGTTTGGGGAATCAGGCGGCCCTTGCGGTGGTGGCGGTTGCTGCGGCGCCGTGCCTTCGTCCTCTTCTTCGTCGTAGTCCTCTTGCTCCTCGTCGTAGGCTGCTTCGAACGGGTCTTTGGATTGCTTCATTCGGAATTTGGTTTCTTTCTCCGAACAGCTGAAGTCATGAAATTGGAAATTTTCAATAAAATAATAAAAATGAAGTCGTTTTGGGTTAAAAAATCTAACACATTTGGCTCCTTCCTGCAAAATCCCTTAATTTTTAAAATATTAATTACCTCAAAATTCTGCCAAACGTAATTTATTTGAACATTTCCAAATCTTTGACAAATTAAATTAATTTATATTTAATATGTTATAATATTTACTTAATTTATTAATAATCAATGATATATTTATTAATTTTATATAACAATAATTCAACATTCGTTAAATATGATAATAAATTATTTTGTTAAGTTATATATGATAAAATGCTATTTAAAAACTACTAACACTATCATAAAGAAAATATTAGCTGTGATTAAATTTTTAGAAAAATAGGGGATGCAAAGTTACAAGACATGATTAGATGCAAATAATACAATAAATACAATTTTATTCGCTATTGTTTTATATACGAACTAGAATTAGAACAAAAAGATATTAAACATGTGACAAACTTGAATAAACAATTTATGGATTTCATTATAGAAGAAAAAGGAGATTATATCATCCTACGAAAAGTATTTATATAAGCTTAAATAATCACTTCAACAGTAATATAAACAATTTAATTCTTTTATAATCGGTCATAGTTAGTATTTGAAAAATATGATAATTGTGACTAACTAAAAGGACTTTATGGTGACC
This sequence comes from Erythroxylum cataractarum, assembly GCA_024703695.1. Classification (NCBI taxonomy): domain Eukaryota; kingdom Viridiplantae; phylum Streptophyta; class Magnoliopsida; order Malpighiales; family Erythroxylaceae; genus Erythroxylum; species Erythroxylum cataractarum. The sequence goes on from JANJEY010000005.1 coordinate 58,755,379, forward strand.
CATTTATTTATGATTTATGATTTATTATTAAGGATGTTTATACAGATAATAAGTTGATATCTTTAACAAGTAATAAATTTGAAATAAAATACAAAATGTAAAAAATATTTTTGTCAACCAATATTAAATAGATTTATACCAATGTTTTGAAAACTAAACTAGACATCGTACCAGTTAAAGGAAATGTTTAAAATGTAAATATTCAACCAGTATTAAACCGCTATAAAAATCGATATATAATAAATAAGAAATAAAAATTATAAGAATACGTAAAAATAAAATATTTTTATTGAAATAAAAAATATACTAATGTCTATTATTATATATTTAACTAATAATAAATAATCTTTAGTCTAATATAAAATTTAAAATAAAAATAAAAATAAAAAATGTATTTCTAAAGGATGTTATATCTCATTATTGTCAAAAGTTTCAAATTTTTCAACGCTATCTAAAGACTCATAAATTACGCTTTCATCCAAAGTATTTGCGATAACTTCTTCTACTGTATTCAAATAAATTATAAATTAGTAATATATACAGTTATTCTCAATTGTGAATTTGTAATACATTATACTTTTAATCTAAATATGAACAAAATAAGGTATGAATTGACTATCAGTAAATGTTTTTAATTCATATTGTGAAAAGTTCTTTTTTTTTTAAATCGCCTCTTCAAGTTCATTATAATCAATATCAGGCAATAGTTTTTCTTTTAAATATCAAAAAATTAGTATGTTCAATACAATTAATATCAATTGGATCATACTTTCTCTTTTTACTAAGCGCTTAAAATACATAATCGAGAAATTATAAAATCAAAAACAAAAATAAAATTAATGAAATAAAAATAAAACTATAAAATACACGTTCTTCATTCTCATAGTATAAGTAACATAAACAAGATCGTTAAGTCTTTAATGTTCTAAATGATTTCGTTTCTTTGTATGAATACGTTAAAAAGTGCTCCAATTACGTTCACAAGCTAATGCAAAAATTGTTTGACTGAGTAATCTAATAGCGAGTTTTTTTAATATTGGAGCACTTTCACCGAATAATTTTCACCATTTATCTGTATTTTAAATTAATAACTATGAAAACAAAAAATATAGTATTAATAAGTACAAATGATTAAAAGTAAAAAATTTTACTAGATTGCATTTTTTTCATAATAAGTTCTTTCTTTGCTAATGATCTAGTAAAAGACTTTAAACTTTCACGATGTAATTTAATTTCGTTTATCACTTGTGATTGCTCTTCAATAAAGAAAATACCTTTGCATTCAATTATATCAAACATACCACCTATAATATTATTTGTACATGCATCTCCACTATATAAGCAATAAGGATTGAGAAAAAAAAACTACTAAGTCGATCCTTTAAGTAAGATGCTTACCTCATCGTTGATCAATAAAATCTATACAAACTTGTGCAATTCTTTTTTGTGAGCATATATATATACCGCAAAGATGGCTTCTCATATGAGTCAATAATCCTTAACAACCTCATAAATAGAGCCACAATCTTTACAATGATCAAGTAAGTATCCCAAAATTTATTATCTAGAATAATAGCCAAAACTTCTTTTCCTTTTTCACTATTTGATAACTTATAACTTGAAAAGTATTTACTTGTCATTAAATTTTGAAGTAGTTGTTTATATTTATAAATACTTTTCAAAATAATAAATGTTGTTGCAAACCTAATAGCAGTGGGATGCACAATCTCGACACAATTTTCTTGTTTTTATAACCATGAAATTTTTTTGATATGATTATACACAAAATTTGTGATCTTTGATGCGAATGAAGCAAGATTAGAAATATGGTTCATACCACCAGTATCTTTTAAAATAAGATTTATACAATAAATAGTGCATGAAGACCAACAAATATGCCCATACTTTGATTGGAACAAGTACAAAACTAATACATAATTAGTTGCATTATCTGTAACAAAATGCACAACATTCTTGGGTTCAACTCACTCTGTAAGTCCCCAAAGTACACCCTAGTTGAAATAGTATATGTTTATTAAAGTACATGTGTGATAGGAGTTAGAATTGTGCTATGATTAGAATATAAAAGACATATGACTTGAATTTTTGGTCAAGTGGATCATAGGCAGTGAATTGGAATTAATTGATGCCATTAGAGAATTGAGGTATTTAAATGTACATTTGGTCCAGGAAAAATTATCAAGTGGCAAGTTAAGTTGGTATATGAAAATTAGAACGATTAACCTATAAGTTAGTGACATTTGGCATGGTTAAAGCATTGACAAATGGCGTAGTTGATACATTGACAAATGGAAACATTAAGTGTGTGACATATGGCCTAATGTATCATTGACACATGGCAGCTCCCATATAGGGCACATGAAACTCATACATGGAGACATATTTTGCTCCAATTCAATGTCACCTAGCTTTGGATGCGGCAAATTCTGCTGGAACAATTTCTGTTTTGCTTATTCTTCACTTTGTTGTCTTCTCTCCACTGAAATTCTCCTACTCCCCCTCTTAACGTATGGAACTTTGATGAATCTTGGATCATCATCTTTGTAAGTTATTTCATCAAGAAGTAGGTCTTGTAACTCTATGTATTTTTATCTAGTTGGTCCTGCAAGTTGCACCATAATCATAGATATATGCTAATTGCTTGGAAACTTAGTTTAGCACGATCTTAGAGTTGTTCTTTGAAGTTTAAAGAGGTAAGGGAATACTAAACTTGATTTTATGTTAGAATATGTATTGTTTTATGTTTGAATTGGATAAAATTTATACTGAATTAATGAAGAATTGAGGTTAGAAACTTGATACATGTTGGATACTTGTTAGAAGGAGTGGTTCTACTGAATAGGAATCGATATTTTAGCCATATCTTGACCTAAGAACATCAAAATGTGATGATTTTAAGTTCATATTAAATTAGATACATATATCTATAACTTTAATGAAGGAATCAAATTTGATTTCTGTCACTAAGGGTTTTGAAATTTGACATGAAGTTGAGTGCTGGTTACTATCCACGATTGAGAACAGTCTGTAGTATTTTGGATATAACTCTCGGAATAATAAATCAAATTGCATTACCTTTATTTTGTTTGAAAGTTAATACATATAGGAACATTTGTTTAGAGAACATATTGTCTAAAAACATCAGTTTCTAGGTTAGAATGGCCATACAATACTGATCCAAAAACTTATCTTGTGAAAACATCTGTTTGGAGGGCTCGGGTCACGTATCCCACAATTATGGGAAATGATAAGGAAGATGAAAAAAAAGAGATTTTGTGCACTTGATGAACTATATAAGGTTAAGTTAATTTATTTGTTATAATATGACTTAAATGGGGTTGTTTAAGGTGTGTTATGAACTTAAATTGGTATTCAATTTAATTAAGTAACATTTAATTTAATTATGTATTATCAATTGAGATGATAATATAAAGAATGTATGGTTCAATAATGATGAATAAAATATTAAATTGTTTAGCGTGTTCATGAATGAATGAGTTCCAAAGGCTTATGTATTATGAATTGGATCTTGATGTTTGTGAACTGGGAATTTCTGCGATGATTTAGTTTTAATTTTTAGACCATTAAGTGTCTGAGGAGTTTAATATTTGGGATTATTTTAGAAGTGCTTTCTATTTGTGTGAATATACATAATTTGTGATGACTCAATACCTCTATTGATGCATTGTTGCACATATTGGTAATTGTATGACATGTTAGTTTGTTTGGAAATCAATGAATATGTCAAGTTAAACAAAATGGAATAAAGTGGTATGTGTTGCAATATGTTCCTCACATAAAAATTCTAAAATGAACTTGTTTTGTTTTAAAATTGTTAAGTCCTAGTTGTGAGTAAATAGGCATGCCTAGAAGGGTATGCAACTGCTTCTGTGACACTTTAATGTCTTTTGTTGCTGACACTTCAATGTCTCATATTATTGAGACATAAGTCTCTCCTATTTTGAGATATCAATCACGATATATCCTGTATTAGTCCCGTTACCCACTTCTATATAAAGGATTAACAGACTAACTTTTTTTGTATTATGTTATACGTTTAGTTATGATATAACAGAATGCAAATTGATCTGAAACATCTGAGTTCTGTTTTGAAAGAAAAAAATTTTGTTTTGTTATAGACAAGTTTTGTTCTGATATTATAATATTCAACTTTGAAATTAGTGAGTTTTGCTTAGAAGCAAATGTGTAACCTATTTTGATTTGTTATATTTTGTTCGGAGATTTATAATATTTTGGTTTGGTTTGACAATGGATAAGTAAACATTGTTTATAATTTGGTGTGATTTAAAATATGTGAATGTTTGGATAGCTGTTTGAAATAGTTGTCAGTTTATATCTTATTTAGTTTATTCTCTACTAAGCTTTATGTTTAGCACGATGGTTTTGGCCCGTGTAGGTTCAAATAGGAGGGTTTGAAGACTGGGACAATAATAATTACAGTGGCCAACGAAGAATGTGTTTTGTTTTAGGAATGTATGTTTGAGTTATATTTAATAATATAAGACATGATGAATTTTGTTAAAAGTTTATAAATATTGTAATACAGTGTATTTGAACTTAAGATATATACTATTTTATTTAAGGGTTTGTAATATAATAATGTTAATTCAGGATGGTGTTGTAATTGAAGGATGTATTCGGATAAATTCAATGTGCTTGTTAAATTCTGTTTAAAGTCGAATATGTATAGAAAAGTAATGATTGGTTGTTTGAATTTCTGGCAACGCTTTGTATTGTATTCATATGTTTATGTCCTATCTTAGGTAACATCCACATATCCTTCCAGGGGGTATATGGGTGTAACATACTCAACAATTTCAGAAAATAATTCAAATAAAGCAATAACATTTTTTACCATATTAGAAGCATCAACAAACTTGATAACAGTTGTTCCTTTGTCTTTGATTCGTCCACTCATCTGCCATAATAATGCATCTTGTTCGTTCCCAACTAGATTTACATATATCCACAATTAATTGACATTCCTTTTTTAAATCCTAAAGTAAAGGCAAATGCATCTTATATTAAGAAGGTTAAATTCTGGATCTATTGCTTCTTGAAAATATGGTGCATTTAAAGCATTTAAAGGAATACATGAATGATAAAACCATCTTGCCCATGCTCTTTTACATTGCAAGACAACATCCTTATTAACCAAAACACTCTTTAAACTAGGTTAAGAACTAGGAGTAGTTCTTGGAGAAAAATAAGAATCTATGTCAATAGTAACTTTTTTTTCCTTTATCTAATACTTGTGGTGCTTCATCATCCCCAAAGGATATATCATAAGCCTCTTTATTTTCATTTTTTCTTACTTGTTGCAAATTTTTTCCAATCATCTCACATACATTAAATGATATTTTTTTGCAAGAAGAAATATGACCTTTAACACTAACAAGATGTTCTTTCATTTTATAAATTCCTCCCCTTTTAAATATTCTATCGTACAATATACAATTATATTGGATATTACCATTAGATTCTTTAGAAGAAAAAAAATAATTCAATGCTAGATCGAACTTACCACGAGTAGAGGATGTTATATTTGTTGATTCTTTTTTTGATGATTCTACATTCTTCATTATAATTTTAACCTAAAAATATGAGAGAAATAATTTGTTAGTTTTGTATAAAAATAAGTCGCAATAATAATTAAAAAGTAATCATAAAATAACCAAAGAAGAAAGATGAAATGAAGAGATAAAGATAAGAGTTTAAATGTAACACCCCACTCTCGCAAGACATTGCCCGTCATCTAAGATGATATCTGAGTCTGTGCCCCGCGAGGATAGCATGCTAGAGCACTCAATCATTCAAAATTTAGTATACATTTTTTTTGAAACAACAACAACCATATGCGGAAATCCATAACCAATTCGGGCGCACTTTCATTCGTAAGCATTTTCATTCAACACAATACAATTAGGGATGACAATTGTACCCGAACCCGATGGGTACCCGATAAAATTACCCGAATAGGGGCGAGTAC
>JANJEY010000005.1:58829896-58853922 GCA_024703695.1 Erythroxylum cataractarum
ATCAAACTAAACCATAAACATAAAATAATCACAGTTCACGCTTAATGACATCATAAAAGAAAATTCGGGGTCTAACACTTATTGGTCTTTTGCTCACTTAAACTACATAAATCAAAGATCTTCTCTTTAAATAGGTCTTTATAATTCTAAGCATGCTAAATCTTTATAATTATAAACCTACTAACTCACCCATTGCCCTTACCTTTCCTTTATCTAAAAATCATGGTCATCCTCTTTTTAATGCTATTGAATACTATAACATTATTAGTGCTTTACAATATCTTTGCCTCACTTGCCTTGACATCCAATTTATTATCGAAAAACATCCAGTTTATTATTGATAAAGCCTCCAATTCTTACACTCTCCTGGCAATGGTCACTCATTTATGGTCAAATGGATTCTTCGATATCTTCACTCTATATCTTCTCATATCATTCACTTTACTAAATCATCCCTCTCAATCTCCATGCTTATTATTAAGCTAATTGAGATGGCTATCTTGATGATCATCACTCTACGTCTAGCTACTACATGTTTCTTGGTTCCAATTTCATCTCTTGGAATGATAAGAAATAAAAAAACAATTGCTTTATCCAGTATTGAGGCAGAATATAGAAATACTGCTACTATAGTATCATAACTTTATTGGATCACTTCATTTCTTAGTTAAAACTATTTCTCTCATATCAATCCTACTCATTAGTGTGATAACCTTGGTGCTACTTTTCTTACTTCTGATTCAGTCTGTCATGATCGCATAAAGCACATTAAGATCAACATTCGCTTTATTTAAGATGTGGTAGTAACCAAATCACTCTATATTTGACATATCTCCTCTATTGATCAAATTGTTGATGTTATGACACATTCCAACATCTTCGAGATGAAATCATGATTATATATCACCTTGAGCTTGAGAGAGGTTGATAACATATAATTATCTCCCAATCACAACCGTCTTATTTTTCTATTAACTAGAGATGAACTATGTTACTTAGAGATAAACATTGTAGATAATATGTTTTAATCTTTTCCGTTTATATTATACCTTATCTTATGTATCTCAAATTATGTATATTAAGTTTCCCAAACCTTCTGTAAACATAGTGAAAAATATAATACAATTCTCTACATTTTCAAAATATGTGTTTACAGATTGCCTTTGAGTTTTAGGTTTACAAGAAAAAACACAATGATTTTTTTTGCAAGAAACAACTTAATTATTTTTCTTTCTTTAATACTTTTTCCATAAATCATTGACGAGAGGTATATTAATACATTAAAAATTATATGTCAAAAAAACTAAGCATATAAATAATATTTGAGAGTAATAACTTATGACAAATATTACAACAACAACAATACTCAATAAAAATTTCACTGTTACGCAGAATCTGGGGAGGTCTAGTAATACTTAGTCTTTCCCTTAACTAGTCGAGGGGCTATTTTGAAATGACTAACTCATGATAAATATTATGACTAAGAAAGATGTGAGCATCCCTAATTTAAAAAGTATAAGAAATATGCAACTAACAATAACAAGTTAGTTTAATATTATAAAAATCATCATAAAAGACTTTAAGTTAGGATTATAACAAAGTTCATTTAGTAATATCAAGGAATTGGTCAAAAAGTTTCACAAGAATAATTATTCTAGTTATTTTGAAAGGCTTGGTTGAAAAGTTAATTAAAGGACGATAACTAATTGGATGATTTGAACTTAACAGAAGATACTAGTTTCCCTGTGTGACTTTGAGTTTTTGATATTTTTATAAGCTTTATTGAGTTCTAGTGTAGTGTTAGTCTAATTAAATCATTTCAATATTTTTTCTCTTGAATTTTGTTCTAAAAAAAGAATTAATTATAGCCAAAACTCCTGTACATTTTTATAATTATCTCAGCCATCAAACAAATTATACATAAACTTTCAACTTTTATTTGAACAAACAATAAAGGAATCATTTTTTCCTATAATAGTCTTAGCTTGAAGACAATAATCAGATATAAGAACAGAAAATATTGTGAGAAAGAAGATTGGAAACATCAAGAATGTTGTTGTATGATCCAAACTACAAGATATTCTTACTTACATAAGTTTCGGAATTCAAAATAAAAGAATTAATATAAATGTCATGTTTAAATAAATAAAATGTAAACACAAGATAAAGTTTGAAAAATTTTAGAGAAAGCATAAATATAAATCCATATTCATCTTTAGTATTTTTTTAGTTGAAATAATCTTATTCAATATTTTTTTGTTGAAATTGTCTTATTAAGTATTTTTGTTTATGATGAAATAGTTAATGTTTCTTATAGTAACTTTACTTTTAATAGTTGAAGAGATTTTTATTTATTCCAAAATTTGTTAGGAATCTTCTACTATAATTGTAGAATAATCGAGATTATGTTTGTTTCAAGTATATAAATAAGTAATCTAATTTGTTATAAATGAATTGTAATATTGCTCTAGTTTTTTACAAACGAAAAAGTGTTTGTTTTTTTAATTGTTTAACATCGTTTTGTATTTCTTTTCTTCTCCATTTTTGTTACATTCTTTATTTCTTATTAATCACTATCATTGATGTCATAGCTATAACTATAAATAGCTCATCCTAGATTTCAATTCTATCTTGAATGGAAAATACTAACTAGTGGATTGTTCAAATGAGGGTGCTTTTCAACCACACGTGGTTAGGTATTATGGAGAATGGTGTTATTGATTTTGCCAAGAATGATAGTGTAAGTAATGCATAAAAGGGTATCTATTGTGAGAATAAGAAAAGGGATAAGAAGGAAATATGTTTCATTCATCAAAGAGCGAATGAAATCAATGAGAAGATTATAGGTGCAATCACGTCAACTTAGGATACTTGATGATGACGAACAAATGTACAAATGGAATCCTCTGAGGTAGTGGTTGATTATGTAAGTTGTCTTCTTGTTTTGACAAATCATTTGAAAATAGATAGAGAAAATTACAAAGAATAACAATATTAGAGGGTATCCTACAATTAATAACTTTCAAATTTGTTCAAATTTGAACATATTATAGTGGCAATTAGAGAAACCTATCATTTATCCTTAATGAATGTTGATGATCCATTTGGCATCTTGCAAGCATATAAGCAACACATATAATGAGAAAAAGGCTAAAAAGCCAATAGAGCAAGCTTTCTAACTCCAAGTCTCTACAAAAAGGTGATCAAAGTGAAGGGATAAGTAAAAAAAACATGGTAACTCCCATAGGAGAGGATAAAGAGAAGGCAATTTCTTGAATAATAAAATTCATGCAGTTACATTAAGAATTATAGGATTGAAGGTAATTGAGATAATGATCAAGAAAATGCACATAATCTAACCACCATAAGTATACAAGACATTGTGAATGTATAACAAATATAACGATAAATATTATATTTATATAAATGTCGTCATTATTCAAATGAATGTATAAATAAAGGAAATGCTCATGTGGCTTATTATGTACAAGATAATGATGATGAGGAAAATGGTGGTCATACTTTGTTAATGGTCATTATAGCTAGCGGAATAATAAATTATCACACAAAATTCCTCGATACTAGATGTACTAACTATATATGTAGTAAAAAGGCGATGTTTGCAGATCGTGATGAATTCTTCAAAACCAAAATTAAATTTGTAAATGACAACAATATTTTAGTAACAGAAAAAGGACAAATCCTTATAAACTTAAAGAATGGACACTACAACTATATTTCATAGGTTCTTATATGCGATGAATAAACACAAATTTGTTAAGAGTGGATTAATTGCTAAAAAAGAGGTATATGATGATTCCTTATGATTATAAACTATTCATTTTTTATTAACAAGTTAACCTTTTCTTAAGGCTTCTTTGACAAAAAAAAATGTATATTTAAGGTTAATATCTCTAATGGTGTTCATAAATTTTTCAATGAAATTATAAAAGATGAATCTTGACTATAGCATTTACACTTTGGACATTTAAACTTTCATAGTTTAAAAATTCTTGCTTATGAGAATATGGTAAAAAGACTTCCAAATATACATCATCTTGAATAACCATATGACGCATGCACTATTGGGAAACATCATCGAATGCCTTTTGTAACAGAATAATGTCAACAAGTATCTCAATTACTTAAGCTTGTTCACTCTAATGTATGTGGGCCAATGAGTATTGTATCAAATAATACTAATTGGTACTTCCTGACTTTTATTGATGACTTTATTTATAAAATATAAGTCTATTTTTTGCAAATAAAGTCTGAATTTTTTTATTACTTTAAGAAGTTCAAGATATATATTGAAAAATAAAGTAACTATCTTATAAGGAATTGTACACTAATGGTAGAGGTGAATATACCTTTCATGACTTCAAAAAGTTTCGAGAAGGATAATGGATACATCATATAGTCACTTGTCCTTACACTTCGCAACACAGTAAAATTGCCAAATAAAGGAACATAACAATTATGAATATGGAAAGAAACATGCTAATGGCCAAACAAATGCAAAAAATTTTGGGGCAAAGTTGTCTTATGTTTTGTTTATATTTTGAATAGATCTTAATAAAAAAGAGTCTCAAATCTTACCCCTTTAGAAGTTTGGAGTGTGTCATGTTAAGTGTGAAGCATTTAAAGGTGTTTAGTGTTATTGCCTATGTTTATATTTTAGAAGAGACAAAGGAAAAGTTAGATGATCAAGTAAAGAAAACTATCTTTATTGGCTACATATGTGGAGGGTATACATTATTTAATCTTATTATAATGAAAGTAATTATTAGCTGAGATGTAGTTTTTAATGAAGAAAAAGGTTGGGAATAAAATAAGGATACTAATCCTTAAAAACATGTCATTTCTTTTCTTTAAAAGGAAGCAACAATGCCCAATGCAAACGGATAAACCTTATAAAAATCTTTTTAATAGTCATTTTTGCTATATTTTCTAACAAAATCAGAAAGTCTTAATGACATTATCAATAATCGATACGTTTACAAGATTATGAGGTAAATCTTGATGACGAGAATTAGTATACCTTACGTTCTTTATAGATTTTGAATCCATGGCATTGGAAGAAGCACTCAAAAATCTTAAATAGGTAGTAGATATGTATGAGGAGACTAAAGCGATTTAAAGAAACAATGCATAGTTTCTTATTGATCCCCCACAAGGTCATGATGGTATCAATATAAACTGAGTTCTTAAAACAAAAGTGAAACTAAATGGATAGGTAAAGAGATTTAAGATGAGATTAATAATAAAGAGATTTAAGCAAGGACTAGGGTACGTGACAACGCGTTGTAAGACTAGTTAAAATAAACTAGACTACTATTACAATAGTGGTGAGTCTAGGTCGACCCCACAGAGAGTGTGTGTAAAGTTATTGAAATGAAATTAATAGATATTTAGGTTAAGGGGGTTTTGGTTTTATCGAACAAGAAAATAAAATAAAACTATCCTAATGAAAACAAATTAAAGAAACATTAAAAATAATGAAAGTGAAGTATTCGTTTGGGACCCGATTCTTTGGTTCAACCTCAGCCTACACCCAGTTAAACATATTTCATTGAATTGTTGTTTTCACATCTCTCTTTGAACTATTGGTCGTAGGTTAACAACAAGCTCTGTTAATCCTGGTTTTTTCTTAGGTTATAGTTAATTAAGAATAGTTTGTTAATTAATCCTAACTATGAGATAACTTAGGAGAAGCTCTCTAGATTTAATCGAATAGTCACCTTACAAATGAGAAAATAGACCAGTCAAAACAATAATCACACATGCTCAAATTATTTAACCTAGGTTATGTTATCCCTAATAATTATGAACCATTACTCTCTACAAATGAATTGAAACACAATGATTATGTATTGCATTTGATCCTAGCAATAGGTTCATAGCATTTGATCCTAACAATAGGTTCATATATAAAAAAACAATCAAATAAAGCCTCCAATTATTCTTACACAAGACCCAAACAATAGATATAGGATAATACAATCAATTTCTAAAGAGAAATAAAACAACAAATATAAGGAGAAATACACTTAATTGGGCCATCGGTGTCAATTGCACCTCTAAACTGATATCGAGAAAGCGACCCCTCTATAGGTCTTCTCATGGTGGAGAGCTTGCTTGCCTCCCTCTATGCTCTCCCGAAGTTACCACATTCCTTCGGTTCAACCCAAAATTCGAAAATGGAGGCCCCCTTTAGAGTTTCCTTCTTTTCTTTCTATAGTTCATTCCAATTATGGTAAACACTAGGTTTTACTTGCCCAAAATGTCCAAAATAACCCTCGATAAGTTGAGTTCGAAAGCATTCCTTGAGCTGTCATCACATAAGCCACAATCGTGGCATCTTTTGTCTTGATTGTGTCCAAGCTTCTTCCTCTAATCTTCTCCAAGTCTTCTCTTCGTTACTCTAATTCTTCCTCATTCTTATTCCATGAAGACAAGTGGATATGAATCTTCAGAGAACAGCCTAAATGTAATTCTTTCGACTCACTTTAATTTCTTTGATTCTGAATCGTACCAAAAACCATGTATGAATCAAAGTTAGTATCTTAAGCAATTTCATGTCATTAATCACTAAATTATATGGAATAATTATATAATTAATTAAGCATATGTCAGTATGACTATCAATAGGTATTTGCTTTAGTTGCTCGAATGGATACTATCAAATTTGTAATTGCTTTAACTACATAAAATTATTAGAAAAATATATCAAATGGATGTGAAGTTGGCATGCCGAAATGACCCATTTGAAGAAGAGGTGTTCACTAAATAACCTCTTGGTTTCATAAAACAACGCAATCAGGATAAAGTGTACAAATTGAAGAAGGTTTTGTATATCCTAAAACGAGCTCCAAAAGTGTGGAATAGGCACATTGATTCTTTCTTTCTTGAGATCGGCTTCAACAAATATCCCTAGAGTATGCATTATATATAAAGATAAATAATTTCAATGATATGTTAATGGTGTGTTTATATGATGATGATTTAATATTTGTAAACAATAATGCCAACATGATTGAAGCTTTTAGAAGTTTATAATGTAGGAATTTGAAATAACTTATGTTAGCCTAATTTCATATTTTCTTGGTATTAAAGTGGTTCAAAAGGATGATGTAATTTTTATCTCTAAAAAGAGTTGTATTACTAAACTTTAAAAGAAATATCAAATACTAAATTGCAATCTTAGAAGAACTCTTATGGAGCTAGGTACAAAACTATCAAAACAAGGAGAATGGCCACTTGTTAATTCAATAAACTATAAAAAAAAATTATGAGGAGTTTAAGATATCTCACTTATACAAGGTCAAACATCTCTTATAGAGTTGGTTTTTTAGAAAATTTAAGCATTCAATGCACTAGTCTCACTTATAAGTAGCTAATTGTACCCTGCAGGATTTAAAAGGTATTTATGATCTTGGTTTATTCTATTTCTCTATAAACAATTGTTGTTCTTGTTTAATATTTAGACAATGATAAGGGTAGAGATTTTTCATTATCATAAAAGTACTTTATGTTGCCATTTTATTTGAGTAAAACAATTTACTCATAGTAATCTAAGAAGCAAGCAATTGTTTCACTAGTTAAGGCCACATTAAGATTTCTATTGATAGTATTTCAACAATAAATTTAGTTAAAAATATAGTTGTATAAGGAATAAGTGATATGTGCTTAATTGTTGATACATTTAATTCACGACTCTTAGTGATTAATGCTTTAGAATGCTTAAAACACTCATTTTAGTTCATAATTGATTTTAGGTACAATTGGGAAGTGAAGGACCTAAAGTGAGTCGAAAGCACTATATTTGAGCCGTTTTAAGAAGATTCACACTCACTCAGTCTTCTTGGAATAAAAAAAAGAAGGATTAAAGCAAGAAGAAGACAAGAAAATATATAAAATGAAGAACGTGAAGAATGAAAGTGTAGAACATGCCTCATGACCATGCATGGAAGTGTCATAGCATGAGACATCTCTCACATCCATTACATACCTTCCATAGGTGTGAGACACCTTTTATGACCATGCAAGGTGGCTCACGACCGTGAGACGCCTCTCACAGCCGTAAGTCAGCTGCTCACCCCGTGAGTTTTTGATAACTCACCCGAAATGTTACGTTTTTAATATAAAAGCATCATTTGACGATTGAAAAGAGAGCATGCTTTCATTTGGGGAAAATGCTCTAAGGATTTCAGGAAAAGAATGAGGAGCAAACACTATCAGAGACCCATGGTAAAGATGGAGAGCTAAGCTTCCCGACATCAGCTTAGAGGTTATATTGATGTCGAAGAACCTAGTTAAGCATTTTTCTATTGTTTTTGTTATTCTTACTCTCTTTAGGAATTGTTTTTGTTATCCTATGTTTATTGTTTGGTTATTGTGAAGAAATGATTTTAATGAATTCATTAGATTGCTTTATTATAAACACATTGCTATAATATTCAATATAATTCATAATTGTTATGTTAAAATTCATTTGTAGCTACTGATGATATCGAACGATTAAGGATACAATCTGTAATTATTGTGTTTTCGATTAATTTCAAATCATTAGGGATAACATAACCTAGGTTAAATGACCAGAGTGTATGTAGTTGTTGTCTTGATCAATCGGTTTTCCTAATTCGTAATTCGACTGCCCAATTGAATATAGAGATCATATCCTAGGTTATTTGGTAGTTAGGTTTAATTAACGAGTATCTCTTAATTAAACACAACCTAAGGGAAAACAAGGGTTAATAAAGTTTATCATTAACCCACGATTAATAGTTGCTCGGAGTGATAAGAGAGTAACAAATCAATACGTATGTTTAAATAGGTGTAGGTTGAGATAGAACCGATGATAGGGTCCCTGACAATTTCATCACATTCATCATTTTTAAATGTTTCTTTAATTTGTTTTCAATAGTTTAGTTTTGCTTCATTTGTTAGTAAAACAAAACCCCTTAAACCTAATCACAAATTATTTTCATTTTAAAACCTTTATACACACTCTCAGTGGGATGGACCTAGATTCACCACTGCTATAGTTGTGAGTCTAATTATTTTGTATAGCATTATGACACACTATGTCAACAAGTAAGAATATTGATATACACTTTCTGTTAGAGTATCGCTCTAAAGGCAATTACCTTTAGCACTTTTGTAAAAAAATTATTTTGATTAATAAAGCAAAAGGCAATTTTCATTAATTTGATGTTCATTTATCTATGAATTGATGTCTATTTTAAATTGAATTATTGAAGTTCATGATACAAAATATAGCATGAAGGAAATCATAATGGTATCATGACAATAAGATTCCTATTATATGCAATTATGTTATTATCTAAATTATCCCAAGTCATAGGAATAATGAGATAGGACATTGTTAATTCGGATAGACCAGCACATGTTATACTCCTTGATTTGATCAATCAATGGATCTCATAATCTGTAAGCATGAGATGTTTAGAGTTAACATGTGAATGCTTACTAAGAGTGGTAAGTACATCAAATGACCCATTATGAGATTATCCTATGGATGATCTATCAAATGTCAGTGATTAATCTCATCATAGAAATTTTGCAAATATCCTTAGGCTTGAGGTATTTAAGGATATCTTGGATACTGAACCTGTGCTTTGACACCATTTCTTGTTGCCTCAAGATGAGGTCACTCATATGGTGGTGATTTGGGTACAGTTATTAGTATTCGAAGGTAATTATGTAGCCAATAAATAATTCACCACTCTTGATAAAAGGAGATCATACCCAAGGCCTCTTATTGGGATCATTACTCAAGAGTCTCTAGTCAAAGCAATTATATGTCATGAAGAGAGTCTTCAATGACACATAGAGTCATGAGATCCCCAGGATAAAAACTAACATCACTTGGACTAGATCTGACATAGTAAGTCTAATGGAGTTGACACATAACCCATACTCTGAACCAAGTGGGATATAGGATGGTCAAGGGACAAATTACATAGTAATTGACTAGGGAAAGGTTTGTAAGTTAGATAATTAACTATCGAAGAGTTTGAGTGTTAATCCACTTGCATTCCAATAAATTGGCATCATGAAACCCTTTATGATTTGCTCGAATTAAAAGTTAACTCAAGTGACCAAAATAACTGAGAACCTAAGGGTTACATGCATAAAAGATCAGATGAAAAATAAAGTGTGCATGGCCGTCATTTAAGCAAGTCACAATTGTGGCTTATATACATAATTGACCAACTTAATGACAGGTAGTACATAAGTGAGTTCTTTTGTACACACGAAGTTTTTAGCCAAAAATACACTCAATAGAGAGGCTAAGGGTCCAGAAGAGTTCTAGAAGTTGAGAGGAGTGATCTTGAGATTTTTTCATGCAATTTTAAGTAATTATTGTATGTAAGTTGGTCTTGATCTAACTCTCACTTGAGCATCTGATTGAACTCGTCTTATTTGGTGCTCTAACCACTCTTGCGCACTGATTTTTCTTTATCTTTGCATTCTCTCTAGAGGCCAAGGAAGGTGTTTGGTATTTTCTACAATCCAAACAAAGAGAAGATTCAATAAAGGAGGAGTATTTGTAAGGTATATATGTTGTAACTTCATGTTCTTATAATGTGTTTATAAATGCATTTGGATTTTGGATTTTCTAGGGATGTTGTAGGGTTGAAATTTTGATTCTGACACTTCTGTTGCCTTGCCATGTATATGATGCATGGACCCATAGCTCTCCAATAATAGTATCAGAGAAACTTATGCATATATAAGATGATCTATTGAACATGTGCAAATTGTTTGTTGGGCTGTGATTGACATGCATGTTGATTTCAAAAAAATTGTATAAATTGTAAAAAATGGTTTTTCTAATTTTTTCATAAAAATGTTTATAAGATGTTATATTATGTTTCTGTCAAAAAAATTTTCAATTGAATGTCATTTACTATTTTATTGCAAATTAATCTCCAGTTTGTTCGTATGTTGGTTTCTGGGAATTTCTGGAAAGTAGAATGCATGTGTTGATTTTGAAAATTTCTTACTAATTTTATAATTTTTTGTAATTTTCTTTCACAAAAAATGTTTATAAGGTGTTATATTATGTTTTTGTGGAAGAAAATGAAATTAAATGTCATTTTTTATTTTATTACGATTTTAGTTTCAACCTGATGCATGTATGGAGTTTTGGAAAATTATAGAAATCTAATGAACATGCTTGCTTTTAAATTCCAGAATAATTTTATAAAAAATTGTTTTTATGACTTTTCTTTTAAAGGAAAGGGTGAACGTGCTTGCTTGTTAGTTAAGATGACTAAATTACCCTTTAAAGGAAAGGATGAATGTGCGAATGAGTTATTAGACCTAACACATTATGATATATGTGATCCAATGTCCATTCATGCCAGAGGTGGTTTTATATACTTCATTTCCTTTATCGATGATTATTCACGATATGGGTATGTGTATCTAATGAGATACAAGTCTGAAGCATTTGAAATGTTCAAACAATTTAGACATGAAATAGAGAAACGACTCAGTAAAAGTGTTAAGACACTTCGATCAAATCGAGGGGGTGGATACTTGAACGAGGAGTTTCTAAGTTATCTTAGGGATAATAGGATTGTATCCCAATAGACTCCACCTTACACACTACAAAATAATGATGCGGATGAAAGGAGAAACTGAACCTTTTTGGATATTATAAGCTCAATGATGGGCTTAGTAGATCTATCGAAATCCTTTTGGGGTTATGCACTCCAGATTGTTGTTTATGTATAAACAGGGTAACTTCAAAAGTAGTTAATGTTACTCCCTATGAGATATGGACTAATAAAAACCCTATCTTTCTTATATGAAAGTTTGGGGCTGTCCAACTTACATGAAGTGGATTTAATCATGCAAGCGTGAAGCAAAATCTTATAAATTTATGTTTGGAAGATATCCTAAGGAAATAATTAGATACCAATTCTGTAATGCTTTAGAGTAATAGGTGTTTGCCTCAAAGTATGCTGTCTTTTTAGAGAAAGAGTTTCTTTTAGGAGAAGACAATGGGAGAAAAGTTAAACTTGATGAAGTTCATGATGCTCAAACAGATGCAGATCAACTTCTTAAACCCAAGATTGTTGTTCATGGAGATGGGACAATAGTTGAACCTTCTAACACATAAAATATTCATAGGTCAAGTAGGATACTTAATGTTCCAAAGAGATACGGATTTCTCATAGGTGAACATAATGACGTATTGCTTATAGAGGACGATGAGCCTACAACCTATGAACAGGCTCTGAAGAGTTTAGAATCTAAAAAATGGCTTTAATCCATAAAGTTCGAAATGGATTCCATATTTGAAAACTATGTGTAGACTTTAGTTGACTCACTTGAAGGGATAAAACCATAGGTTGCAAATGTATTTTCAAAAAGAAAATTGACATGGATGGTAATGTGATTATCTATAAAGCAAGGCTAGTCATTAAAGGTTATAAACAAAGAGAAGGAGTTGACTATGATGACATATTTAACCCTATAATCGTGCTTAAATCCATTAAAATACTCCTAGCTATTACTGCTCATTATGATTATGAGACATGACAAATGGATGTGAAGACAACTTTCTTGAATGGAAACCTAGATGAGGATGTGTTTATGATATTCCTTGTGTTATATATGAATGACATAGTACTAATAGGAAATGATGTCTCAAGTTTGCAATCAGTCAAAACTTGGTTGTCTCGAAATTTCTTCTTGAAAGACATTGGAGAAGCACCTTATATATTGAGAATAAAGATCTATAGAGATAGATTAAGGAAGTTACTAGGTCTTTCACACTCTACATATATAGATAAAGTGCTAAGTAGGTTTAGCATGGAGTAGTCTAAGAGAGGCTTTCTTCCTATGACCCATGGGATAAACTCTCAAAATATATTTGTCCCAAGATGCAAAATAAGAGGACTAGCATAAGTTTGATCCCATATGCTTCGACAATAAGATCAATCATGTGTGCTATACTATATACAAGATCCAATATATTGTATGCTTTAAGTGTTACGAGCATATATCAATCAGATCCTATAAGTGTCAATGGGTGGCTGTCAAAAATATCCTAAAGTACTTGAGAAAGACTAAGGATGTAATCTTGGTATATAGCGATGGTGATCTCGTAGTGAGGGGGAATACAAATGTGAGTTTTCAATCTAACCAGGATGACTCCAAATTCCAATCAGGTTATATTTTCACACTGAATGGTGGAGCAGTCAGTTGAAGATTTCCAAATAAGAGACAACTGTAGATTCAACAATTGAGTCAGAGTACATTATGACTGCCAAAGCGATAAAAGAGGTTGTTTAGATCAAGAAGTTCAATATGGAACTTGGAGTGGTTTTGAGCATTGTAGACTCGATAATGTTGTATTGTGACAACAATGGGGCTATTGCTGAAGCCAAGGGACCAAGTTCTCAGAAATGGTCTAAGCATATACTCAGGAGATATCACTTGATTAGGGAGATCATTGATAGAGGTGATGTGAAGATAGAGAGTGCCCACATACCAGAACATCTTTGATCCTTTGACTAAGCCACTTCTTCAAATGAGATTTGATTCCATAGCCAATTATCGTGTAATTTCGTCCCTTCACCATCCCATACTCCACTTGGTTTAGAGTATGGGCTATGTGTCAACTCTCACTAGACTGAATACATCACAAATAGTCCAAATGATGTTAGTACTTGTCCTGAGGATCTCATTACTCTATATGTCATTGAGCACTCTCTTTATGACACATAATTACTGTGGCTAGAGACTCCTGAGTAATGACCCCAATAAGAGGCCATGGGCATCATCTCCTTCTATTAGAAATGATGAATCCTTTATCGACTACCCAATTACCTCTGAATACCAATAGCTGTACCAAATCACCACCTTAGGTGCAACCTCGTTTTATTGCAACAAAGAAAGGTGTCAGAATACAAAATCAATATCTAAGATACCCTTGAGTACCTCAAGTCGAAGGATATTTGTACCATTGATAGTATAAGATTAATCACTATCATTTTATAGATCATCTATATGATAATCTTATTGCAGATCATCTGATGTACTTACTACTTTTAGTAAGCATCCATATCTTAACTCTAACCATTTCATGGTTAATCCATGCTTGATTAAATCAAGGAGTATAACATGTTCTAGTCTATCTGGATTAACAATGTTCTATGTCTTTAATCCTATGACTAAGGATAATTTAGATACTAACATAATTGCCCATGATAATAATCTCATTATCATGATCTCATCACGATTTCCTTCATGTTGTATTTTGTATCATGGACTTTATTAATTCAGTTTAAAATCAACTTCAATTCATAAATAAATGAACATTTCCTTTCACATTTTAATCAAAATAAAGTTTGTACAAAAGTACTAAAGGCGATTGCCTTTAGAAAAGCATTACTCTAACATAAATGAAGTAGATATGCTACCTTCAATTAGATTTTCCTTGTAGAGACTTTCTATAGGATCTAAAGGTTCAACATATAGCTCCACCATTGTCTCAAGTGTACTGTCATTGCTTAGTGTCCTTGTTCCTAACTTTAGGCTTAGTATCACATGCCTTTTCTACAAAGGTATCCACATTGGCATTCTTTTTTGCAATAGTAGGCTTCATAAGATCGAAGCTTTGGAGTTGGTCAAAGTCCTTAGATCTATATATCCTTACCATTCCTTTCTTCACTAGTCTCTAGGTATAGGTGACCTTAATAGTGTCATCAGTAAGCTTACCTTCATCATTTAATATCATTAATCTTATAGAATCTAGAAAATTTCTATCTAATGCAACATCTGCATAAACTATTACAAAACTAATCTTATTTAAAAATGTAATGTTCTTATCCATGTTTATTGGTCTTCAAAAAGAGTTAGTTAAGTAGCTTAAGCCCTCTAAAGACTAATTCTCCAAATGAACTTTGTGAAAGTTAGCCCAAACAATAATGGTGTTAAGCTTGGAATGATCAAGAGAGATCCCAATAACCCATTTATTGACAAACACTAGTTTCTTTAGATATGGGTCAAGGTACCATGTCAATAACTTTGTATACATCTTCCTTAGTGGAAAAATTAAATACAAATAAATTGTCCTCACTAATCAGCATGTTTATATATCCTAGTTTTTTTTCAATTTATAATGAAAATGTAGGTTGTTTATTAAGGAAGTAACCTACAATTATGAGTTCCATTTCTTGACTACTATTTGAAGGATTTCAGGTTGAGGTGAGACCTAGTTAATGATATCAGTCGACTGGATGTAGCGATGTTTCTCAAATGTGGTTGGGCCTCCTACTACCTTATTTTAAGCTAGCTTATGAAATAAAGTTAAGGGAGTATTTGACATCTCCAACTTTTCAAGAAAAGTCTTTCTCTTATCTTAAATTGGAGATGAGGACTGGAGAGAGGTAAAAACTGAACTAGAGTTGAGATTCAAGTGGTAGAGGCAAGGATAAGGATGGAGTACATGATATGAGTATTACTATTAACCCAAAAATGTTAGGGAATGGTGAAGGTAGAAGAATAAATGAGTAAAAAAGCTACTAAATAGGGTGAAAAATAAAGAAGTTGGGTAAATCCCAAATAAGTAAACTAAGGAGTTCAAGGATATGCAGGTGAAAGAAGGTTAGAGATAAAGGTGACCATCTCTCTCTGGTCTAATACTTTTTATTGGTTTTCATTTTACTCCACTTAATACTAAACTACAAGGAAAACCTTCAACGTTGAAAATAATAAGCAGGTCTTCAAAGAAAAATAGGATAAAGGTTTACAATTTCGGTTTAATTAATGAAAAAAGCTAAGGCTCAACTTAGTTATTCCTAAAGGTAATTTTTTTGGTATGGTAATTTTTTAAGAAATAGGCTAAGCAAGTTGGTAAATCTAAATGTCTTCATCTATTAATGCTTCTAATTTAACAAATATGGTCTCGATATGTATAATAAAATTAAGTTTTAGAAAGTATCCTACTATACATGATAACATACATATGAAAGAATAGCAAGAGTTTTTAAAAATTATGAAAATTTGTTATTTAAACAAAATAATATAGAAATTGAAATAAAATTAAAACTAACTCATGGGTTGCCTCCCCTGTAGTGCTTCCTTAACGTCAGTAGCTCGACGTATCCTACACATTTAACGTCATCCTAGATCAATAATTAGTAGTTTGCTTCTACCTTTTTCCCCATAAAGTAGTTTCATAGCCTGTAAACAAATCACCTATTGTAAGATGATCAAAAGGATATAACTTATCAAATTAATAAATCCAATTTTAAATAATAATTCCTGTTTCAATGAAAAAATTGTTAATGAAAGAGGGACTAACAAAACTCCTTGAATCGTCGATTGGCTTAAACAACTTGTCTTGGAAGAAGTGGGACTCCACACTTAAGGTCATTACCAACACCTTGTTAGTAGTTTCCTTATTTGATTCTTCCACCAGTTCTTACTCAACTACCTTTATCCACTTTTCTTCTTCTTCCTGCGTAGAAGTTTCTGGCTCATCTTCTTCAATTGCCTTCTGTCGCTCCACTACTTTCTCTTATTGAATGGATACTTCTTCTTTGTTCGACATATCTTCTTATTATGACACTCTAATCATGAAGCCAATCCTTACCTTTTCTTCTCTCTTGAATTCACGTCACTCAATTTTAATGTCAATAAGGAGTTCTATTAATTTATTTGTAATACTTGCTTCCTTTTCCTCTGAGTGTCATTCTAAAATCATCAGGATCTATTTCATTAGGACTAAGAAAAATCCCTTGTTATTCATTGGATAATATCTCTACTAGTCGGTCATTTTGATTTACCATGTTTTATATACGAGCCTCTATTTTCTGATGCCTCATATTGGATTCTTAAATAGACTCAATCATCGTATCTTTCAGTGAAGTAGTTACATCCTCGCCTTCTTCACTTTGAGATGGTTAGAAGCTCATATTATACTCATCATTTGTAGGTGAAGAAAGTCTCTCTTCGAATTCACTTTGACTAGTTACTCTTTCTATAAGGCATTCCATTAGTTTGTCTGTAACACTTTCTTATTCCTCCAGAAGCTTTATTTTGAAATTTCCTTTCATTCATTAAGCTAACTCTTATCTTTTGTTCACTCTCAATTTTGTGTTATTCAACATTCATTTTAGTAATGGTTTCCATTAATTTATCCTCCAGAATTGACAAGTTAATTGGAGGTGTTTGATGTCGTAAATATCTAGCTGGAGCGTAATCATTCATTCAATAAATATAACAATTATTCCACTTTAAATTGTAGTTATTCTCGTATAACACATCTTAAGGTCGATTGCACATGTTTAGTTGATCCTATGTATAAGTAGGTGCTCGACATTTAGGATTGTACTGATAACTCCCACCAATGTCGCTAATCGACCTAAATATTAGTTGAGCCTTTGAAAACATGCGAGAACACCTCAATCTTCCGTATGGTGATGTTCTACATTGCGAAGACATATTCTAACTTCCATAAAAGTCTCGTCTGCTCCATCCTTCCATTGTGAACTGTGATTATGACAATAAATCGTAATTCCTATAATAAACCACAAACTCAAGATCAAGTAGAGAAATTTAAAAGATAATTAAATTAATTAGCCATAAATACAATAAGATACAAAAAATAAAATATATACAAAAAGCAAAATTACAATAAAAGAAAATAAAAATAAAGATAAAATAAAATAAAATGAAAATGCCTAAAGTAATAGTATTTAGGCTTTCCTAATATCAAGGTCCCCCGACAATGACGCCAAAATCTTGATTGAGCTATTTGTGAGTTGGTCAATTATTGAAATAATTGCAAGTGCATGATGTAGCTGTAGCTAGTATCAGCAAGTTGGGGTCGATCCCACGAAGACAATGAATACTAGTAATTACCCTTCCCTTATTATCTAGCCTATGGATTGATTTTAGATTTTTAATAAAAAGAAAATAAAAACTAAAATAAATAAAATAAAATAGGAAATACTAATGAACAAAGAGATAGTGGAATTCACTTAGAAAACTATCGTTATCATAAATTAATATATATGCTCGAAACCCCCCTAAAACCTTAACATATTGATCTTTTATCATGCAATTATTTGTTGATTAATTAAACCAAAGAGGCTCTTATGGTATGCTAGTAGCTGACCTTGATTCAACTAGCAATTAATCCTAAGGTCTCTAACTAAATTACCAAGCTAAATCTTATAGAATTGTGTTATCGATTTATGAGTCCCTCTATTAGGTTTGACCCTAATCTGGAAGATTTATGTCTTCCTATCTCTAGGGTTGCAATCAACTCCTAATTATGGTAGATCTATTCATATAAAGATTTCTCATTCTTCACTTATAAAATCAGATTATGATATAATATCTTGGGTTATTAGAACATAAATAAAATACGTAATCGTATCACAATATATTAAACAACCAGTCACATTAATAATAGAATCAAATTAGTTCAAAGTATTAACATAAGATTTATCTAACCTAAACACTAACTGGACATTTAGTTACACATGATCGAATATGAAATCAAAAATACAATGAAAGAAAAATGACTTGAAAATAATGGAATCATAATTCTAAATCTCATTGATTGTCTTCTATTGAATGTTCTTACCTTGATTTTGAATTCCAATGAATCTGCCATTGATTTCTTCTTGTTTTCCACTTCCCTAAACTGAAATCGTCCCTTTTAGATGTTCTCCACGTCTAGAAATAACCTCCCAAAGTCTCCTCCTTTCTTTGGCCGCTGAAAATGTCTTTTTATATTAAAAACTAGAATTTCATAGACTTACATGGTCTGGTACACGATCACATATCATATTGTCTGTGTCCAAAAATTCTTGAAATTGTGAAAGTGCATGGTGGTGCACTCCTTCCAGATTGTTGATTTTCTATTTTATGTTGCATTTTCATTCAAATTCTTCTCTTTTAAGTCCATAAAGGCAATCATGACATGTAAACACACTTGGAGCAAATTAAGTACCAAATATATGGTAAAAGTATAAAATATCAAGCAAAATACATCAAATATGGGTGGAAAAATATAGTTAAATATCCATTTATCAATGAGTATTGCCAAATGTTAGACAATGAAAGTGAGGGAGAGAGTTTGGAAAATTATTAACCATACATTTAATTAAACATGATCGAATATGAAATCAAAAATACAATGAAAGAAAAATGAATTGAAAGTAATGGAATCAAAATTGTAAATCTCCCTCATTGTCTTCTATTGAATGTTCTTGCCTCGATTTTGAATTCAAATGAATCTGTCATTGATTTCTTCTTGTTTTCCACTTCACTAAACTGGAATCGTCCTTTTTAGATGTTTTCCATGTCTAGAAATCCCCTCCCAAAATCTCCTCCTTTCCTTAGCCGCTGAAAATGTCTTTTTATATTAAAAACTAGGATTTCTTAGACTTACATGGTCTGGTACACAGTCAGATATTAGATTGTTTTTGTCCAAAAATGCTCGAAATTGTGAAAGTGCATGGTGGTGCACTCCTTCCAAATTGTTGATTTTCTATTTCATGTCACATTTTCATTCCAATTCTTCTCCTTTAAGTCCCTAAAGGCAATCATGATTTGTAAACACACTCGAAGAAAATTAAGTACTTAATATACAATAAAAGTATAAAATATCAAGCAAAATACATCAAATCTGGGTGGTAAAATATAGTTAAATATCCATCTATTAATTAGTATTGCCAAATGTCAGACAATGAAATGGAGGGAGAGTTTGGAAAATTCTTGGAGACAACTCCTAATGAAGAGAGGAATGCAGCCCCACCAAAAGTATAGCTATAAAAGTTACCTAAGAATTTGAAATGTGTGTTTTAAGGAGAAGGCAAAACATGTCCTGCCATTCTTGCATCCACTTTGGATGCTGGCTAAGATAAAAGGACTTTAAATGAGATGAAAAGATTGAAAAAGGCCCTAAGATAGGGTTTAAATGACATTAAAGGAATTAGCCCTATATGCATATGCATAGGATTATCCTAAAAGAGGGGACTAAACCAGTTAGAGAAATCCAAAGAAGACTCAACCCTAATAAATGGGAGGTAGGGAAGAAGGAGGTTTTGAAACTGCTTGATGAGGGAGTGATATATCCAATTGTGAATAGTGAGTGGGTGAGCCTAGTTCACGTAGTTCCAAAAAAATCAGGTATAATATTGTTAGAAATGATAAAAATGAGTTAGTGCCTACTAGGACTACCATTAGACGGAGAATTTGTATCGATTACAGGAAATTGAGTGTGATTATCAAAAAAGAATATTTTCTCTCCTTTTTATTGATCAGATGTTGGATAATCTTTTTGGGAATGAGTTTAATTATTTTCTTGATGGTCTTTTAGGTTATTACCAGATACTAATTGCTCCTGAGGACCAAGAAAATTGACATTCATTTGTTCATTTGGGACATTCACTTTTAGGAGGATGTCATTCAGTTTGTGTAATGAGCTTACAACATTTCAAAAATGATTGTTTTCCATTTTTTAGACATGATTGAGGATCTTATCAAGGTATTTATGGACAATTTCTCAGTCTTTGGTGCCTTTTTTTGATGATTGTTTAAATAAGCTAACCCAAGTAATTGAAAGATGTATTGAATGCAACATGAGTTAAAGTTGGGAAAATATTCCTTTTATGGTAAAACAAGTGTCAGTCCTAGGTCATGTGGTTTCAAAAAAGTGAATTGAGGTTGATAGGGTTAAAATTCAAGTTATAGAAAAACTTCCACCACCCACTTTTGTCAAGGGTATTAGAATTTTTTAGGACATTCTGGAATTTATAGGAGGTTTATCAAAGATTTATCTATGATAAGTCATCCTTTGTGTTAACTATTAGCCAAAGATGTCCATTTTGATTTTAATGAGGAAAGCTTTAAGGCCTTCAACATTCTCAAAGAAAAATTAATCTCTGCACCAATTATTGTGGCCCCTGATTGGTTTTGGCCTTTTAAAATCATGTGTGATGCTTCCGATCTTGCTATGGGACCTATTTTGGGCCAATAGTTTAGAAATATTTGCGTGTAATTTATTATCCTAACCTAACTTTGAGTAATGCACTAATAAATTATACAACAACTAAGAAAGGATTGTCATTGTTGATTTTTGCATTGTAAAAATTTAGATCTTATTTGTTAGGGTCAAAAGTTATAATCCATTATGATCATGCAGCTCTTAGACATCTTTTGATCAAAAATAATGCAAAATCATGGTTAGTTATATGGATTTTGTTGTTACAAGAGTTTGATGTGGAAATAAAAGATTAAAAAAAGAGTGATAATATTGCTGCAGGTCATTTTTTCTAGATTAGCTCCTAACTTGGAAACTCTTGAACAATAAAGGAAACATAGAATTATTAAGAACTTGCTTGATGAGTAGTTGTTTGTTGTTAATAAAGTGCCTTGGTACGCTAATTATGTGAGTTATCTTTCTTGTGGCATTTTGAGACCTAACGTGACATTTCAACAAAGGAAAATACTTCTTCACTTAAGTAGATACGATTTTTAGATGATCCATACTCCACAGGATTTGCAAAGATGAAATCATTCAGAGGTGCATTCTAAAGGAAGAGTAGGTAACTGTCTTGACCTTTTGTCATGCTCATTTCTGCTACTTAAAATGTCATAAATGCCAACAACTTGGATATATAAGCATAAGAAATGGAATGCCCCTAACTAACTAATTGACTATTGAATTATTTGATGTTTGGGGTATTGGTTTTATAAGCCCTTTTCCTAAATCTTTTAGATTTGAGATATACTTGTTGTAGTTGATTACTTTTCTAAATGGGTAAAAGCAATACTCACCCAAACAAATGATGCTAATGTTCTTAAATTTATGAAGGAAAATATATTTAGCAGGTTCAAGATTCCATGAGCAATTATAAGTGATGGAGAAAGTCATTTCTGTAATAAGATTTTTGAAAAGCTTATGACGAAATACGCAATCACCTATAAAGTGGTGATCCCATACCATCCGCAAACATCTGGACAAGCTAAAACAAGAAACAAACAAATTAGGGAGATTTTGGAAAAGACTATACGCCCATCAAGGAAGGATTGATCATCAATGTTAAATGATGAACTTGGGCATATGAAATTGTTAGAGAAGTGCTCTAAAGGTAATTGCCTTTAGCATTTATTATACAAATCTTTAAGTGTGAATTGCATTGTCTTTTAGGGCTTAGTTTGATACTATTTAATTGTTAGTTCAATCATTTAGTATGTGTTTATGTTAGAATTGTGTTAGTTTGCTACTTATTTATGTTTAAAGTGTTTTATGGGTTAGTACAAGTATTTGATCTTAATTATTATATTTTTAGGGTACCTTGATGTGTTTGTTAGTATTTCACTGTCAACATTAAAAAACGGAGAATTTTTGGAGACAATAGGGCTGAAACAACGACGCACGATTATGACACAATAGGCCATGATCGTGACAGAAGCATTGGAGTTAGCCTACGATCGTGGCCCATATGCCACGATCATGAAAGAAACCCATGACATGGCCCAAAATTATGGTCTACTTGCCATAATCATGATAGAAGACTTAGATGTAGCCCACGATTGTGGCATGCAGGGCTATGATCGTGGCCTGTGTCGGGCAAATGTGTTGACACTAAAAAATCGTCAAGTTTTGAGTGATTTTTTGGACCTTTCAGACCCCAAAAAAACCCTAGATTGCCTAGAACACAAATGGAATATAAAGAATAAGAAAAAGATGATGAAGGAGCTTCTTGCATCAACCATGTTGGGCCCCAAATTGTTTTTCTTGATGTTATTAAGTATGAATTATGTCGATTGTATGACTTAATGCATAGTTTGATTTAATTGGAATATGTTAGTGGAAAATTAAGATTAATTTGAGTTTGGTTTGGAAAAAGAGGTTATGAAAGAGTAAAAATATAAAAGGGCATATTAGGAAGTTCACTTGAGATGAAGGGATTAAGGCTTTGCATGAAAGGGCATTTTAGTCCTTGTATCTTCATTTAGGGCTTAGGTGGAAGGAATTAGAAAGAAAGAAAGAAGGGAAAGCAAGAAAAGGAGAAGAGGGTGTCGTGGGAAGAGAGGAAGAAGAAGAGAAAAAGAGAAAAGTTAGGTTTAGAGGATTTTCGAAGGACTTGAAGCTTCAACAAGTAAGTATGAGATGTTTTCTTCTTGTTTTGGGTTGAATGAAATCCTAGATTTGCTTGGTTGGGTTAAAACCGAAAGTTTAGGGGTTTTCGGAAAATTTTTTTGGGTTGATGATCATGTTGTGTTTATGCTTGATTTTGGGTTAGAATGAGTCTAGAACTGAAGTTTAAGACATAAATCAAGGTTTAGATGTGTTGCATGTGCTTAAGGGAAGGATTAAAGTGGGAAAATGCTGGAGAATCGGGTTCGGAGACGTTCTCCAGGCCCGCACGTCGCGACGTGCGAAATTGTGTTCGCCGTGACGTGCGAGTCTGTGTTCGTCGCGACGTAGGAAATTATGTTCGTTGCGACGAGTAGCGGGGTGTTCGTCGCGACGAGCGTGGCTTTCGTCGCGGCGAGCTCGGGCCGTTCGTCGAGACGAGCGTGGCCTTCGCTGCGGCGAGCCCCCAGTTTCCAGCAAATATGAATTTGGTATTTTGGGCATAAATTTTGATGCAAATGTCCAAATGAGGTGATTTTTGATGCGTTGTAAAATAGAGACATAGAACTAAAAGTTTTGTGAAGAAATGAAGTTCTGAATCAGTCTTTAAGGATATGAAAGTTTGGATGGAAGTTAAGCATAGAATTTTTATTTCAGCTTTAGTTATAGTTTGAATTGTTAAAGTATGACTTTCCGATTTCTACACCAAATTGATTGGAATCTTGGTTATTTGGTTAAGGAAATCAAGTGAGGCAAGAGGAGCAAGAGGATCAAGAGGAAACTCATTCCTAGGCAAGTATAAGCAAGGAATTCAAGGTGGGTACATGTTTATAATAGAGTAAATAAGTCACTCATTGTTTTGTTCAAATCAAGAAAG
>JANJEY010000005.1:58862787-58876383 GCA_024703695.1 Erythroxylum cataractarum
ACCCACCCAGTACCCCATTATCCAGTATTGTCCTCTTTGGTCATGGGTGAGCCACGGCTCGAACCCATGACCTCAAGCCCTTACATTCACGCACGCCTTTATAATTATTATTATTTTTTGTCTTCACACCTCTCCTTCATTCACGCCTGTTAGCCCCGAATGAAGATATGAATGTAATTGAGATATATATATATGAATATGAATGAATGTGTATTGGACATTGGATAATGAGATTGTATGTGGATGTAATTGGATTGAGGATATTGAAGTCACTTGCAAGAGATGGAATAAAAATGAAAGAAGAAAAAAGGAAAAGAAAAAAAAGTACATAGATTTGGATTAGTTTAGACCGATAGTCTGAAAGTTTCCAACGCAAATGTTTTCTTCGATATTTGTTCACAGGTGTCGGAAATTGGTTTCGATTCGATTTGATCCGATGTTTGTTTCGATTATGATTTGGCTTCCGCATTTGCTTTGATTTATGTTCCTTTCTTTCGTTCTTGCTTTCGTTCGTTCCATTTCTCCGATTGGGGTCTGGTTTTAGGATCGGGTCCCAACAGGTGGGTCTTGCAAACCTTCTCTATGTGACCAAATTGTTTACAACCCTTGCATTGCACATTTGGTCTAAACTAGTAGAAATCTGATGTATGATTTGTCTTTTGACAATGAGGACAAGGAGGAAACTTGTCCC
Organism: Erythroxylum cataractarum; assembly: GCA_024703695.1. Classification (NCBI taxonomy): domain Eukaryota; kingdom Viridiplantae; phylum Streptophyta; class Magnoliopsida; order Malpighiales; family Erythroxylaceae; genus Erythroxylum; species Erythroxylum cataractarum. The sequence continues at coordinate 58,863,479 of JANJEY010000005.1, forward strand.
TCTTAAACCTTCCTCTATTCCATTCACCTTTCTCCTTTCCCTTCTTGTTTTGTGAGTAATTTTTGTGGCCCGAAGACTTCACCTTGTGAACAGTTACGTATGCTCCTTCATTTTTGTTGTGGTCTAAACAAAACAATATAAATTAAATTCAATCTAGACCAATTAGAGGCAAGTGCACCCCGTCGACAAGTAATATAAATTGGTAAGAACCGGATATTGTACCCAAGGGAAAAATTTCCAACACGTAAGACAAATAAATTAAACGATGAAAAATTACTCAGGCGATCAAGAATTGATTGATTTGAAAAATAAATTAAAATAAAGTAAGCAAATTAAGAAAATATGAAAAATGCAAAGTATGAATTAAAAAGACGAGATTTAATCAAATGACAAAAATCGGTTAAGGTATCGGTGGATTGATTTAGGAAATACTTCACTTAAGCAAGTCAAACCCAATGTTTATGGTGTTCCCTTCTCTTTTAAATCCGAGTCACTACTTGGTCCATAGATAATTCGGAATAAAAGGCGTTAAATACAAGAAGCCTAAAATTAAGTTCGTTAATTCTAGGTATCCTTACACAAGATCCTAAGGTTGGTCTACACTTAGTCTCAAGTATGTCGCTTGATTAATTTTTTGACAAATTAAATCCCATTGGTTGTGGCATTCAATCATCTAAGGTCGTCATTTAGGTGATCAAGCTAAATTAGGACTAAATATGCATTCAATCAAGCAAAAATCAATACTACAAAAATTATCCTAATCTAATATCAATCTTAACCTTAACCGAAAAGAAAAATTTACTCACACATATTAATTAATGTAACATAAATCATGGTCATAATATATGTTTTCATCGATTAAATCCACACGATTAAAATAAATAAGGAATTAAAAATAAAGTAAATCCCAACAAAATTGTGGTTGCTAGGATTGAAAAAAAATGTTTTAGCCAATTCTCCAAGCTTGCGTGAATAGTTGCTTGCATCTCCTCTCCACCAGCTCTAAATGCTCTCCTAGTAGCTGCAACGTTGATGCTTCTACCACCTTGCTTCCACCAGCTGCTTCATCAACGTGAGTTTGGAGTATTTGTGTAAGCCACCAACTGCCTAACAACGTAACTCCTTCAGCGTGTGTGTGTGCAGAATCTCGCTAACATATTTGATCTCCAACTACTTCTTTTTTTCTCACACACCTTCCACCAGCTCAACGTGTCCCTATTGCCCAACCAACTAATATTTTTCCTCCATTCACTAGCAGCTGCCACGTGAATTTTTTAGTGTTGAATGAGGGCTTGTAACGAGAGTTCTCACTCCACCAAGAGCTCCCCATTTTTCTCTTTGTTCTCCACGCAGCTGCTTAATACGTTGCTTGCCACCTCCTGTTCAATTTTTTGTCTCCATGCATCTCCCCTTTTCACGCCACCTGCTGCTCCTCCATTTATCTCCACCTACGTCTCCAGCCTCACGTTCTTCCCTAGCAACATCACTTGTCTTAAGGCCACCAGCTACTTCACTTTGTTTTTTTCTACAACAGCTAGGTGTCAACGTTATTAGCCACTAATTGCCTTCTTTTTAGTGGAGAGTCTCCTCCTTGCCTTATGCTTTCAACCCACGCATGCCTCTCTTTTTATATTAACAGAGAGTGTTTTGTCTTACTTTGGACACTATCTTTTGCTCATAATTGAAGGCCTTGGTGAATGGAAGTGGCGTGAAGGATGGTTGCTGCATGTTGGTGTGGAGCGGCAGTTAAAAAAATTGAAGGCTGATTCTTTTCTAAGCTTCAACGACGGCTGCTTACATGAATAAAATGGAGGCTACTTTGTCTTGTAATGGAGATTGATTTTGTAGCGGGGAATGAACTATACATGGGCTGAAATAATTAAAAGATGGAGGCTGACGTTGATCCTTGGCTGGTTGGAATGGACTTTTCAAGATCAAATTCTACAGTGCATAAAAACTAAACGGTGATGATTTAGTAGCTAAAATTTTATTAGTGTCTTCGTCTTTGAATTAGCTTCAATATGAGACTTGAATCATTGGATTTCGTCATCTGAGTCAAAAGTTATGATCAAAACATCATCAAAAGGTCATTTTGGCAATCCAAAATCTGACGCAAATTTTGGGAATTTATTTCTCCTAATTTTCAGCTCAAAAAAATCTAAAATTGATCCCAAAAAATCCTTCAATGGGTCAAGAATTTAAGTATAAAATTTTAGAATTTTTGGATAAACCAATCTTAAGATAAAAATCCTACAATGACTAAAGGTCAAATTTGTTAGAAACCGAAAAACAATACAATTTAAGTCTATCTGTTTCATTTAAGCATTTTACTTTAATGAACCTCGAATAATGCTAAAACATGATAAACCAGCTATATATGAATATAAAATGAATGTAAATGACTATGAATTAAGTTCTAAATAGCCACTCAAAATGTCCATTAACACCAAAACTATTTTCTTTTACTTTTCTATGCAGTCTTTTCTCTATCAATCTTTATAGTACTAAAAAAAAGTTAGGAGGCATTAAACAAATGCCACAAGGAACAAGTAGTTGTCCATTCATGAATTTTTTATGATTAAAGGTATATATATGGCTCTCATCAAGTATTGATTTCTTAATTATCTTATTTTTGTATTTAGAAACAATAATTCCTTTATCAATTATATAGAAATCAAGACACATATTTGAACATTATATGTATTTCAATAATCGAATCGGTTATGGGACGAGGTTGCTAATTTTCACTTCTATTTTATTATTAAAAGCAATGTGTAATTATTTGTTAATGTTATGTAATAATTGAACATAATTTTATATTTTAAATTAAATAACTAAAAATAATATCATTCATAATTTTTATATTATTAGCAATTGGTTCTATATTAAATTTTAAAACAATATAAAAGATCAATGTGATACAAATATAACCTAACTTTTATGTCCAATCCAAGAAATAAACAAAAAGTAAAGCTTGTTTGATAGGTCATGAAATGAAAAGAATAAATAAAATGTAATCAACAAGAATCTTAGGATTTTATAATTTTTATAAGTGCGTCCAACACGAGACTCTATTGGACATAAAAAGAATCAAAATCATTGTTTGCAAACGAATTCCAAATTTATATGGTTTCATATATGGAAAGTTACATTTTCCTTATAAACAATCTAAATATTTAATTATTATTTTTTGTTGTGAGTTTTATTTTTCGATTTTTGTTTTTATTTTTCTTTTAAATAAAAATCTATTTAATTGTTACTATTCATATATTTTTATTACCGGTAATAATTACATATTAGATAAATTATTTTTAATTAATTTATTTTAATCTTTTATATAATATTTATTAATAAAATATCAATAATAATTATTTTATTTACACATTTTGATAATATTTTAAATTTAATTATTATTTAATTTAATTAGAAAAATTAAATATATCATTAAATAAAATCAAATTATTCATATCATATTATGAAAAAATGAAAATAGTAAACAAAAGTCATTTTTTTTTGTTTTTATAAATTTTAAAAACTGAAAAAATCAAAACTAATAGCAGAAGCTAAAAAATTACTAAATATTCGTTTTAACTAAATTTGAAATAATAATAAAATAATAACTAGAAATAAATATACCTTTAAACAAACAACTATTACCCAAGGACTGGGCTTTTGAAATGGCCAGATGCCCGCTACTCACAAGAAAAGGGCCCACAGCGGTAAATAGTATTTCAATTCGATGCTTTTTTTATTTATATCAGTACATGCTTTTGGCGGGAACTGTTGGCCACCATGACATTTTCCCGCCAAACCTTCAGAGACAAAGGAACCTTCAGAAGCGCGAAAACTTAGTTCGGAACACAGACGAAACACAAGGACAGAACCAGAAAATACTGTATCAGAAAATGGAATCTTTTGGGGGATTCTTCGTCGACGAGAAGGCGGTCCGAGTTGAGAACATTTTTCTAGACTTTCTCAAGAGGTGCGCACTTGCATTTTTCAGTTTCTTTCTTCTTTATTTTCAATTGATTTGCTACTTAAAAAAAGGCATAATTTTTTTTTAATCGGATGTGTGTTGTTTGTTTCAATTTGTTCAGCTTTAGATTGGAAAATTCTGGAGAAGCTTATTACGATGGTGAGATCGAAGTGATGAGAGCCAACGAATCGACTACCATGTTTATCGATTTTTCTCACGTTATGCGTTTCAACGATCTTCTCCAAAAAGCTGTCGCCGAAGAGTACTTGAGGTCGCTTCTTTTCCATTTCTTAATTTATGGATTTTTGAATCTTGATTTAACAGTATACGTGTATGTGTTAATTTTACAAAATAGGTTAGAGCCGTACTTGAAAAATGCTTGTAAGAGGTTCGTGATGGAGCAGAAACCAACTTTCATTGCTGATGATAACCCTAATAAGGATATCAATGTCGCATTCTTCAATCTCCCTTTCTCCAAACGGTATTTACCCTTCTTTCATTTTTTCCGTTATTTTTCCAATTAAATATGGAGTTGGAAAATGATAAGCTCCTATCCCGTTGCTTTTTTGGCTGAAGTTGTGATCCATACTGAAAGTTGGTAATTGATCATTTCTCTTATAGATTGAGAGAGCTGAGCACAGCTGAAGTTGGTAAACTAGTATCTGTCATGGGTGTTGTGACACGCACAAGCGAGGTTAGGCCAGAGCTTCTCCAAGGAACTTTCAAGTGCCTGGAATGCGGAACCGTCATCAAGAATGTTGAGCAACAATTCAAATACACTGAGGTTTGTTTTTATTAGTATTTTCTCATCATCTCACTTATTTCCCTATGGTGTTTGTTTAGCATATTTCCTATATGCTGTGTTGAATCTGAGTTTGCAGCCAACAATCTGCTTGAACGCTATGTGCAACAACAAAACCAGATGGGCGTTGCTTCGGCAAGACAGCAAATTTGCTGATTGGCAGAGAGTAAGGTTGCAAGAGACTTCCAGAGAGATTCCTGCAGGTTCCCTTCCTAGATCTTTGGATGTTATTCTTCGCCATGACATTGTAGAACAGGCCAGAGCTGGTGATACGTAAGACATTTTTTATTATCCATGTATAGTTTTGAGTAGTGGTAATTTTCCTAAATTGGCTTGTGAGCAATTTTACATCTGTATGCATCCAGGGTCATTTTCACTGGTACTGTGGTTGTAATTCCTGACATAATGGCACTGGCATCACCTGGTGAGAGAGCAGAGTGCCGTCGGGAAGCTTCTCAGCGTAAGGGTTCTTCTGTTGGACATGAAGGGGTTAGGGGACTACGAGCATTGGGAGTAAGAGACCTTTCCTATCGCCTAGCATTTATTGCCAATTCTGTGCAGGTCAGTATACTTTTTGCTCTTCTCTCTAAGTGCCTGAGTTCGAGGATATGTCTTTGTGTTTATGCTCAGCAAAGGTTTGTTTATTAGGTTTGTGATGGTAGAAGGGATACAGATATCAGAAACAGAAAGAAGGATATCGATGAAGATGATAGCCAGCAATTTACGGTCAGTTCATGATGCCTTGTATCTGTTAGTTTCATAACAGTTCCTGTCTGATTGAGGCTTTATAGATCATTGTTCTGACTTAACTAAACTGGCAGGATGAGGAGCTAGATGAAATTCAAAGAATGAGAAACACTCCTGATTTCTTTAATAAGCTTGTTGATAGCATTGCTCCAACTGTTTTTGGTCACCAAGATATCAAGCGAGCAATCATGCTCATGCTCTTGGGTGGGGTCCACAAGTTCACTCATGAGGGCATTAACCTTAGAGGAGACATCAATGTCTGTATTGTTGGTGACCCCAGCTGCGCCAAATCTCAGTTTCTTAAGTATGCCTGCCTTCTTCCAGGGTTCCAGATTTTAGCTTTAGTTTGTGCAACAGAAATTACTGATGCATTTGAATTGGTGTGCGATGACAGGTATACCTCTGGCATAGTTCCCAGATCTGTCTATACATCTGGCAAATCCTCATCTGCTGCTGGGTTGACTGCAACTGTGGCCAAGGAACCAGAAACTGGGGAGTTTTGTATTGAGGTTTGCCATTCTTTTGCTATAGCCCGGGAATTGAGCATATGTATCTTTTTCTGTTGGAAGTTTAGCGATGTCCTCTGATTCTGCAGATTCAGACACTAGGGGAGAAATTTGTGCTGAAACTTACAAATGATTGAAATTATCTTTTTTAAATGTTTTTTTTCCAACTCTTGTTTTAGGAATATTAAATTTATGACACTTTCGGAAACTAAACAAGAGCACTAATGAGCACTTGAGTATTCTAATGCTACTACATTATTTCTTTCTGTTGTTGTATTTCTTGAACCCTTGGTTGAGACCATATAATCAAATACATAATCTCCAGCTTTATTTTGTAATGCACTTGTCGAAGGTAATATTAGAAGTTGATTTCAGGTGCGGTTGTTGATGATTTTTACATTGAAGAATAGAGAACATGCTTTGAAAGAAGATATAGCATTCTAAGATAACATTTTATGAACTAGAAAAATCCATCGAGGAATTAAAAGAGAAAATGAGTTATATAGAATAAAACTTAAAAAAAGGATAATTTGAATGGGAATGATAAATCGTCAAAGAATATGATAAATGTCCAAGCATACTTTCCTTGACACTTTTCTGCCTTATTTCCAACCAATTTCATCTGATCTTGGTGCACACTCAGAAAATAACCTGGTTTCTGCCTCTCTTTTTGCCCTTTTCACAGGCTGGAGCGCTGATGCTTGCTGACAATGGCATTTGCTGTATTGATGAATTTGACAAGATGGACATAAGAGATCAGGTAGCTTTTGTGATTTGCAAGCATAATTTGGCATTTAACTTTGTAAGTTACGAGTCATAACATGAACCAAAATGGACGTGACAGGTAGCAATTCATGAGGCTATGGAACAGCAGACAATAAGCATCACTAAAGCCGGGATACAAGCAACATTAAATGCTAGAACGTCGATTTTAGCAGCTGCAAATCCTACTGGAGGGCGCTATGATAAGTCCAAACCCCTCAAGGTGAGGTTGATGTTCTCAGTGGTTTCAAAGCTTTATGCTTTAGATGGCATCAACATTTTACCTCTTTTAATGGCAGTCACTGATTTGGGGTAAACTTAGCGCTTCCCTTTTTCTTCATTGATTAATCACTTTATTTTGTTATTCCAGTATAATGTTGCACTTCCTCCTGCAATTCTTTCAAGGTTTGACCTGGTATATGTGATGATTGATGACCCGGATGATCAAACTGATTATCACATTGCACATCATATTGTAAGAGTTCATCAGAAGCGTGAAGAAGCGCTTGCTCCTGCGTTCTCAACAGCACAACTAAAGCGTTACATTGCTTATGCAAAAACTTTGAAACCAAAGGTCTGCTGCTTTATCTGTTATATCTCTAAAACTGGATTTATAAAGGGAATGCCATATTCTAGTGTTCATTACATCATTTAACAAGCTAGAATTCGAAACAGCTTAATTCAGAAGCAAGGAAACTGTTGGTGGACTCGTATGTTGCTCTCCGAAGAGGCGATACAACTCCAGGAAATAGAGTTGCCTATCGCATGACAGTTAGACAGCTAGAGGCTTTAATCAGACTGTCTGAGGCAATTGCTCGTAGTTATTTGGAACTTCAGGTCTTTTCTTGTAAATGCAAATATAGCTTCTATGCAATTATTTAAACATTCATTCTAGACTTAAGTTGTTGACTTCTTTCCAGGTACAGCAACATCATGTTCGTCTAGCAGTGAGATTACTAAAAACATCTATAATCAGGCAAGAAGATTGACAAACATTTTAAAGTTCTCTGTTCCTATCTCTCTTCCTCATTGGCCTCGCTTACCGTTTTCCATTTTCAATATTATAATCATGCCTTTAACGTGATATCTACGTGTTTTTTTCTTTGTTGTAATGCGTCTTATCTGTTTTTCAAAACAGCGTTGAGTCTAGTGAGATTGATTTATCCGAGTTTCAAGAAGGAAATCAGAGCGGTGGTAACGGTGATGAGAATGACCATTTCAACCAAAGTGATACGCAGCCAAGTAATGCAGGCACTACGCCAGCTACCGAGAATGCAGGTGGGACTTTTACGGCTTTTCTTGTTTGTTACCATTTTCTTGTGATTGGACCTTTTTTATCTGTAACTGTGGTAATGTCCAGAAAATGGAGGGCAAAGCGAACAGAGGAAAAAATTGGTAATAAGTGAAGAATACTTTCAGAGGGTTACGCAAGCACTGGTAATGCGCTTAAGACAACATGAAGAAACTGTATTGCGTGACGGTAAGCTATTGGAACCTTTTCTATTACTGTTCACAGTTACATCTTTATCAAATATCATTTTGATTCTGCCAACAGTATCTTGTATAGTTACCGCATAATTAGATGTTGGACCCTATGCATATTTCAAAATTCGTCATTTGAATTAGATGAAGTAGACTTTACAATTTCTTCGTAGTCCACCATATTATCCTTTCTCAACGAGCTTATTGTCTTCTATGAATGCTTTAATCCTTTTCCAGGGTCAGGGCTAGCAGGAATGAGACAGGGTGAACTAATAAGATGGTATGTAGAACAGCAGAATCAGAAAAACAGTTACAGCTCTGTAGAAGAAGCCAAGAATGAAGCTTCAAAAATCAAAGCTATTATTGAGGTAAAACATGGTTCCTATTGGGAAAAAAAAAATCGTCATTAACCGAAGATTTTTTGGACATAATTATGAAACTCGAGCATTTTTGTTGCAGAGTTTGGTAAGAAGGGAAGGCTACTTGATAGTGATAGATGACGGCAGGCCATCCGAAGCTGGGGATGACGGTGGAAGACCAGCGTCTAGAGACAACAGGATTTTAGCTGTGGCTCCTAATTATGTTGTTGAATGATAGCAGTAATGTGCAGTGGGAAAGGAGTGCAGTGACGAGAACCTCGATCAGGTCCACCAACTTGGAAGCTCAAATCTAAACTTCATCACTGAATTGGCTGCACTTGCAGGTTCAGTGTGTGTTGCATGGAGCCAGGTTATTCAGAAGGGCGGGGGTCTCTGAAAATTTTCATGATAGTCAATCTAATATATTACGTTATCCATTTAACCCGGTCTTGGTCCGAATTGGAGATCGTATTGTAACAACTGTACTAACTGAATCACTTCAATTTCTCTAAAGATCGGATAACGGTAATTGATAGTCTTCTGTCTAGACAGGATAAGATTGACGTAGCTCTTGCTACTTCTCTTATTTTCTTTGCCACTTTATATGAAGTGTGTTTGATCTTATCGTCACCTCATTTTTGTCCAATTTTATTTTTTTCTTTAAAAATTTGTATAAATTTTTTATGAAACAATTCAACCTTATTCCAATACTTTTTTGTTTTTGTAATTCTTATTAGTTTTGATTTATTAATTTTAGGTTTTAGATATTTTATCTGTTAATTTTTTTTAGTATAATTGATAATATAAATAAATAATTAATTTTGTTTAATTTGCTTCAAAATTGTTTTAATTTTAGGTTATTAATTTGTATTACAATTTTTATAAGGGTTAGTTATAAAAAAATAAACTTATTTTTATAATGTTAACTTGAGTTTTAAAAAATAAAGTTAAATATTCAGATGTTTAGTATTGTACAAAAATATTTAATTAGACTTTTCGTTAAGTACATTAAATTACTTTTGTGTCACATACGTGATATATTTTTTAATATCATGCGTAAAATTAATTTTTAAAAATTAAAAACCCAAGTACAGAAAAACATCATTGCATAAAAGCTCCGGTGTGGCAATATCACGGTTTATGTGTATAAGGTGAGATAAGCTCTGTGTTATAGAAAAAACTAAGAACCGACCGAATCACGTTATAGAATATTCGATTACAGCGGATGTAGTAAAAGAGACAGACCAAAGGAATTACAAGGAAACGAAAACTAACACATGATAAAGACACCACACCAGACATCCCTAACAACTCTGTAGTCCTACGATATATAGAGCCAATCACGTGACCCATGCGCACGCTATTTGTCCTGGGCCGACCTGCAAAACGCTGCGCTATACTTACACTCCAAACTGTGTCGTGTTAACGTACAGGTCTTTCATCTTCCAAATGAGCCGTAACAATCCCCTTCCCCTTAACAGCCTTGTCGATCAAATTGATTTCCGGAAAACGCTTCTAGAGATCGAAGACATGTTCCCAAGAAACACTACCGTTCTCCCCATCGGACTATTGTATCAACCAATGCGTTACGGCACGATTGTTCCGTTTTACTATGCGTCGATCCAAAATTGCCACTGAAACTCGTTCTACCGGAGTTAAGAATTCTGGGAGGGCCGTAGTAGTGCTAGTATGACCTTCGTGTGCCTTCTTGAGTTGTGATACATGGAAGACTGAATCTATCGAAGCCGAAGGTGGAAGTTCCAGTTTGTATGCTACCTTCCCGATGCGCTGAATAACTCTGTATGGACCGTAAAATAAAGGTGCTAACTTTTGATTGCTCCGGCATTGAAGCGAAAATTGTTTATAAGGCTGTAATTTTAATAAAACCATCTCCCCTTCCTGAAACTTCCTGTCAGAATGCCTGGCATCCGCATATTGCTTCATTCGATTATGAGCCCTTTGTAAATGAAACCGAGTAATGTTAATCATCGTCTCTCTGCTTTGTAACACACGATCGACCTCTGTGAGCTTGGAATCCCCTACGATATACGGTGTATAAACTGGAGGCCGGTACCCATACAATACTTCGAACGGTGTGGTACCGATGGCCGTCCGATAAGTAGAATTATACCACCATTCCGCCAAAGCAAGCCATTCACCTCATTTCTGTGGAGTCTCACTGCAAAAACACCAGAGATATGTCTCCAAAATTTTGTTGACAACTTCGGTCTGGCCGTCGGACTGAGGATGATACGCTGTTGAAAATTTCAACTAAACTCCCTGTAATCGCAACAATTCCTGCCAAAATTTGCTTAAAAACACAGTATCTCTATCGCTAATAATGGACTCAGGCATCCCGTGTAATTTGAATACATTATTAAGAAATAAGTCAGCAATATCAGAGGCAGTGTAAGGATGTTTAACGGCCATAAAATGACTGTATTTCGTAAAACGATCAACAACGACCAGGATTACCAATCGTCCCCGAGAGTGAGGCAACCCCTTGATGAAATCCATACTCACCTCCTTCCAACTCCCTTCGGGTATACGAATAGGCTGTAGCAATCCCGGGTAGGTCGACGTATCGTGTTTATTGCGCTGACAAGTCATACAATTCTGCACATGAACATGCACATCTCGATTCATCCCCTTCCAATAAAACATTGTCTGTAATTTTTTAATGGTGGGCACCACTCCGGCATGACCTCCCATGGCGTCATCGTGACTAATTCGAATTATTGTTTCACGTAGGGCAGAATTCGCCCCAACCACCAACCGACCCTTCCACCGTAATAGACCATCATTCCATTCATATGTACTGGTATTAGCCGTGCCCTTCTCTATTTGTTTAATCAGATCCCGCATGTTGCTATCTTCCTGCCAACTCCGTTTAATATCCTCAATCATCTCACTTTGTATTTGTGACACGGTCATTACCAACATCTCAACACTGGTAATCCGAGAGAGAGCATCCGCTGCTACATTTTCTTTGCCACTGCGATACTGCACTTTGAAATTGTACCCCAACAGCTTGGGCAACCAAGATTGTTGGAACGGAGTGGATAACCTCTGTTCCAATAAATACTTAAAACTACGGTGGTCGGTACGAACAATAAAAGAGTTCAGAGTCAGATAATGATGCCATTGTTTAATGGCTTTGATGACCGCCAGAAATTCCTTCTCGTATGTGGATAACCCATGATGTCTTGGTGCTAATGATTTGCTTAAATAAGCAATGGGATGTCCTTCCTGTTGTAGAACCGCTCCGATTCCTTGATCACAAGCATCTAACTCCGCCACAAATGTCTTGGAGAAATATGGCAGAGCTAATACTGGCGTGGTCATTATTGTGTTCTTCAAAATTCCAAATGCATCTTGTTCCTTCTGTCCCCAATTCCAGTCATCGATCCTCTCCTTTGTGAGTAATTCAGTTAAGGGCTTCGCTATAAGTCCGTACCCTTTAATGAATCGCCGGTAATACCCTGTGATACCCAAGAATCCTCGCAACTCCTTTAAACAAGTGGGGGAAGGCCAATCTTCGATGGTCTTGACCTTCCGGGAATCAGTAGCTACCCCTAATTTCGAAATGGTGTACCCCAAATATTCAATCAGGCGAGCTCCGAACACGCATTTATTCCCTCAGAGGTATAACTGGTTTTCCTTCAATGTGTTAAGCGCCACTGACAAATGTTCAACGTGTAGAGACAATGAAAGGCTGTAAATCAGAATATCATCGAAAAATACTAAAATGAATCGACGGAGATGCGGTTTGAACAATTCATTCATCACGCGTTGGAAGGTGGATGGCGCGTTCGTCAGGCCGAAGGGCATTACCAAGAATTCGTAATGCCCTTCGTGAGTTTTAAAGGCTGTCTTCTGGATATCTGCGGGTCGCATCTGGATCTGGTGGTAACCCGAACGGAGATTCAACTTTGAAAACCAGCTCGCCCCATGCAATTCGTCCAAAAGCTCTTCAATAATCGGTATGGGAAATTTGTCCTTCACAGTATGCCAGTTCAATTCACGGTAATCAACACACATTCTCAACGAATTGTCCTTCTTCTTAACCAGCACCACCGGCGACACATACGGGCCATAGCTATGGCATATGAACCCCTTTTTGAGTAGTTGATGTACTTCTTGTTCAATGATAGTTTTCTGCACCCCGGTATATCGGTAAGGTCTCACGTTAATTGCTTCGATCTCCTCTTGGAGCACAATCTGATGATTGAACAGACGGTCCGGAGGTAGCTGGGTAGGCTCTTGAAATA
>JANJEY010000005.1:58975074-58988574 GCA_024703695.1 Erythroxylum cataractarum
CAATACCGTCGTTAAACGGCCAATTTCCATCAATAAAATAAATTACTGACAGGAATCGAAGACGGACGAAATCGTCGTTAAAAGGACCGTAGTTAAAGTTACCGATGGATTGTTTATGTGCAATTCTATCGATAATTTACCAATGGCCCAAAATATATTACCAACAGTCGATATTATGTCGGTAATTTTTACCGACGGAAAAAAGTAAAGGGCAATTCTGTCGATAACATGTAATTACCGACGGAAAAAAGAAAAGGGCAGTTCTGTTGGTAACATGTAGCAATGGACGCATTTCTGTTGGTAAACCGAAGGTAATGGACAAGAAACGTCATCATACTTACTGACGGTGATAGTATTTTCGTCGATAAAAAAGATTCAATTTTCGACAATATTTTATATTCCATCGGTAATAGGAGGTAAGAAATTTTTTATTAAAAAAATCCAGTTTCATAATCTTGTGATAAAAGCATAATATTAAGAGTTACCAATTATCTGTGCATAATAAATTAATATATATATATATATATAATTTGATTAATCAAAAATTTAGTTGATAATATAACGTTAAAATTATTTTAATTGATAATAAAAATATTACAGTGTACATAACTTATGTTTGTAATTGAATGACAAGGACAAGCTAATGTTGTGGTGATCGTGGGTGCTCTGAACTGCTAAGCCTCCCCTTCAACTGTTCCATCTCCTGTCTAAACTGAGCCATCTGCTCCAATTGCTCTCTCATCTTAGCCATCTACTCCATCTCTGCTCTCATCTTAGCCATCCGCTTCATGTCTTCTCTCATCTTAGCTATCTACTCCATCTGCTCTCTCATCTTAGCCACCTGCTCCATCTGCTCTCTCATCTTTGCCACCTGCTCCATCTCCTCTCTTATCTTAGCTATCTGCTCCATGTGTTCCATCTGTTCATTCACGTTAGCCTCTTTCATGTGAGCTATCTGCTCCGTCAATGTGTCCACTGTTATATTCGCCTAGCAGATGCTACTGTACTGGACAGGATCACATATGAACTGTTGGGCCCTGTTTTCAGAACCCAACTCTTGCTTTGATACCACAACTGTTCAAAGAAACTATTCGAGTGAAGAAATTACTAGCGAGACTAAGGCAAGCATAAGACAACATTACTTCTATTTGTTGATCACTCAAGTAAGAATTTTGAGGACAAAATTCTTTAAGAGGGAGAGAATTGTTGGACTCCAAACAATTCTTTGAAGTAAGAAATATTGTATTTGAAATGTTGGAAGTTAAAAGCTGGAAAATGTAGTTTGAAATATGTTCACTGAGTAAGCTTTGGTGTTTTAGCCATAACTTTTGTTCTAGTTATCTAAATGAGATTATTTTTAATTTGAAGTAAACTAGAGGCCTAGTGCTACAAATTTTCTGATGAAATTGAGTTCTAATTCAGTCTCTAAGAATTTCAATTTTTGGATGGAAGTTGAGCACAAAATATTGCTTCAGTATAAGAATAGTTTGGAAATGTTTGTAGTATAACTTTTAGATTATGGAACCAAATTGAATGATTTTGATGTCATTAGAAAATCAAGACAATGAGGAACATTTTTCTAGAAGGAAATGCTATCAAATTCCTTCAATTACATAATCAGAAAAAGTTCTTGATTTTTAGAAGGAGTTAGGCAATGACTTAAATGAATTTTGAGGTCTTAATAGAGTATTTTTGTGGAGTTAATTAGCATGTTAATGTGATTAAGATTTTATGACATGGTTTAAATTGAATTATAGTATTAAGGTGGCAAGATTGCATGAGGGGCAAAACTGGCAAGTCACTTAAGCATTTAAGTTACAAGGCATATAAGGAAGGGTAAAAGGGTCTTTGTGCACTCATTAATGGCAAATTGTAAATAGAAGTGTGGGCTTGTTCTTAAGGAAGAAGCAAGAACGAAAATGGGAGAGAAGAAACAAAGAGAAGAGGGAAATGAGAGAGAGATGGTGGAGAAGAGGAGAAAAAGAAGAAACAGAAACTAGGGTTCATCTTTGCTTGGCTTTCAAGAGGAAATTTGAGAATGTTCAAGAAGGGAAAAAGGAAGAGGGAGATTAGAGCTTCCATTGGAGCCAAGGAACACATTGTTTGGTGAAGAATCAAGGTAAGAACATTTTTGATTTGTTGGATTTTTGAGAAGATTTTGGTTCATAGAGCTTAAGAAATGTATGTGTTTAAGGATTCTATGATCAATTTTAGTGAATATGTCTTATGGGTTTCTCAATTGGAATGCCTATTGATTTGAAAATTTTTGTGTCAATGTTGAAGAAAATTAAGAGAGGCAAGAGGAGCAAGAGTAAAAGCTTTTGAGCAAGGTTTTCAAGCAAGGAAATAAGGTGGGTTTCATGTTTATAATTAAGTAATGAGCCAATGATATTTTTGTTCAAATCAAGAAAGAAAAATGATTTCAATTACTTCATAAATGTTTCTTTTATTGCTTTTGAATGATTTGTGAGATTGTTATATGTTTTGATGTATGAATTTTGATGATGAATTGTGAAATGATGATAGAAATGCATATGAAATATGTCATGCTCATGAAAAACAAGTTTTCAAAAATGTGTCATTTGGGCAATTGGTTTTCAAGTCATGAATTACATGTTATGTGGGTTTGGGGTGGTCTCTCAAGAGCCGTCACGTGCACGTTGACCAAGAAAAGGCTTCTCTCGTCTGCCCGCAAGTGGCACGGAGCTCCTTCATGGACTCCCTCAAGTTTACGGCTACATAGGATTATTATAAGGGATTGTGTAGTTCATCTTGCTTTATGGACCAAACTATCTCTGATGTGATTATGTGTTTATGAATTGTGAGCAATTTGAAAAATGCATAAATTGTGTTGATGTGATTTTGATTACATGACAAGAATTTTGAGAAACAAGTGTTTTATGATTCAATAAGAATTTTCTATGAGATTGAACTTTTTGAAGGATTTTGTTCGTTATTCGTTACAAGTATGTTACCCACGAGCTTTAAAGCTCACCCCCACTCTCTTTCCCTAAATCAGCTAATGTGCAATAGATCAAGTGAAAGTGAATCAAGGCATAAACCCGAATTTACATGTTTTGTGTTGTTTTGGAGTAATTTATGTAAAACAAAGTTGTAATTGCATTTTGAGCGACTATTATTCAAATGTCTTGTGTAATTTGGGAATTTTGGAATATTAATGTATTGTGGCTTGAAATGTCATTAAAGTTTGTAAAACCCTTATTTTATAAGGTTAATGAAAAATGGATTTGTGTATGGACATGAAATGTGAATTTGTATATGGATGACTATGATAAATGTTGATCATGAATGGTTCTTATATATATACATATATATTCACATCAGTGAGGTGTCATCGAAAAGAAAATAGGAATTATGAATGGATAAAAATGATGTGCAATAGAGGAAATGAAGTTGGGAAAATTTTCAAGTTTTCATGAGGGTTAAATGTGTGTTCTGACTTCTGGAGGAATTCTGTATCAATCTATGATGATTTTGACCAAGTTGTCTTAATAGAAGTTATAGATGATCCTTTTAGTTTTCCAACGATATAAAGTATGTAAACTTTGGGTATCAGAGTTGAGAGATATGAGCATTATAAGTGATGATGCTGCATGAGAAATATGAACATGATAGCTATGGTGAACGATGATATTTATGGTATGTGATGAATCATTGAGTTGATATTTGGGAGTTTCATGAAATCATTTTGGTAATAGGACGTTTAAGAAGTGATATCAGGTTAGAAGAAGTAAAATTGAGAAGATTATGAGTAAATATGATGTTAGAATGGAGGTAGGAAGCATGAGAGGGGTTTGGGAAATCCCCATGTCCATTTAATGGACCTTCAGGGCCAAAAGGACTCCCAGCTTCGCCCATGTCTAACGGATCTTCTTGGGTGAAAATGACTCCCAGCCCTGACAATGTCCGTTAAACGGACATTCACAGGAGAGCTACAGTAAATTTCGATTTTTGTCCCTTTTAGAGGAAAATTCTCACTTTGTAGTTTTCATAAAAGTTGTAGATCTAGAAGTCTACTCTCAAATGGTATAAGAACTAACTCAATCCAAATTTGGTATAAAAAGTTATGGCAATTGTGCAAAGAGAGGTACAGAATGATTAAGGACATAAACATGTTGGTTTCTTTTGGCCATAACTCCCTCATCCGACCTCTGAATGAAGTGATTCTTAAAGCGATAGCTTCCTAACACATTTATATATATTTCCATAAAATTTTGAATCTTTTGGAGTTGATTTGGAAATTTTTCCATTAGAGAAAGTGAGTGGTCAGTTGGAAGACCATGATTGGGGTACGAACATACTTTGGCTTTTCAAGCATAACTTCTTCTATAGAGTTCCAATTGAGATAGTTCTTGCTTCAAATTAAAATAGAGACTTATAACTTCAATTGTTGTGAAGAAGTCAAATTATGATTTTGGTGATTGACTAGTGTGAGCACACCACTCTTGCAGATGACAGGTTTATGTCTCCGGAATGATCATTGGACTCTGAAATCGGGGTCCAACATGTTTAGTATCAGAGCATGAAGATGAATAGATGATGGTTCAGTAGATTTCATGGGAATAAACTTACGTTTCATGTTTTAGTAAGAGTTGGATTCCGGAAACAAGCGGGATCCAACAGTTGCTTCCACTGATCTAGTGGTTGAAACCACTCAAAAAAATGTCCATAACAAAGAGCTTCCATTGTTTACATCAAAAAAATGTTTATAAATCTAAAGAGGAGACAAGGTGATAACACAAGCATAGAGGGCAGAAAGTGCCAAAAGATTTCATAATGTGTTTTTAGAAAGAGGATTATTAAGGAAAGTCACATTAAGGTAAGGTGCTTTGAGGTTGAACATTGTGGGACTACTAAGAGAGTTATATTCACTCAAAAAATGATGCAAATAATAAAACAAAGTTATACGAGCAAGTGAGACTACTTTAGAAACATTATAGGTGTACTAGTCATGGAAGGAAAAAAAATCTTTGTAAATGTAAAGAGATGTTGACTAGCCATAATACCTTGAGAAATAAAAAGTTTAAAAGATAAAGGAGTTGCAACGATACTTTGTTGAAGAAGAAGAGGGTATTTATAGTGAGAAAAAGTATATAAAGGTCATGGTGGATTCTGTCTGAGTAAGCTGGATAATGATGAAGTGTAAGCTACCACGTGTGGTATGAACTTTTTGATGTAATCAACAATCACGAGGAATTGCTATATTTGTTTCATAATGAGATGTTCATTAGGAAAACTCAACAACTCTTATGAATATATAGACTAAACTGGTAGAATCCATCTTTGAAATACATACTCAAAAATTCAATTTCCTTTGTACGAATTCGAGGCTGAAAGCATAATGCCATATTGTTGAGTAAGATCCAAAAATCAGTGAAGAAGAGCCTGATGTTCCTCACAGGTCTTTGAGAACAGTAAGATATCATTAATATAGATAATTGCACTGTTGAGGATAGGCTCATAGATTTTAGTCATGGATCATTGAAATAGTGATGGGGCGACTCTAAACCCAAATGACATAACAGTCCATTGATACTGTGCATTAGAAATGCAAAACGTAGTCTTGTACCGCTCCTTTGGGTGGATACCCAATTGCTAAAATCCTACTTTAAGATCAAAATTTGAGAAGATGACGGCTTCTTTGAGAAATAGTATTTGAGAATTGATGTAAGAAGAAACTTGTCATCTTGCAGTAATGTATTCAAAGGCTTGTAGTCAATGACTAATCTCTTTTTTCCATGTTTATGCTCTAAATTTTTATTGACATAGAATGCCTGACATGCCCAATCCGACTTTGTGGGCTTAACAAGTCCTTGCTTCAGAAGGATAGCACACTCATCTTGTTTAAGCTTCAAATTGTCAGGGTTCATCTCTAGATGAGTTGCTTTTGTAAGATTGATGTCCTCTTTATTCTTAAAAGGTAGACTTATGAAAAATTTAGCATTTTTTCACAGAGGATATGGGTGAGAAAAATATGCATGAGATTCAGGACAATATTTCAATAGTTTATCCCGCGGTGTAGTATATAGTGTATGAACTTGGGTTAGTTCAAACACATTCTTTATATCAATGTAAAGACTGAAAAAAGATCGATACCTGACGCCTGTGGTTCGGATTTGTAAAGGTGAGGCTTTACTATATACATCCATACCAATAAGAATGTTTGGGCCAAGTAGATTTCTTCTAAGCACTTTAGTCCAAAATGTACACTGTCGAAAGAATCGAATCCCAATTCTTCTTTTAGTGATAAGCCCAATCTTAAAAGGGTTATTATCAGTAGCAGTAAAATACTCGTCATGTGAGTTCCATGCTTCAGACAGAGGAGTCAGAGGATTCATCATCAGCAGTAGTAACAAAAACAACAAACTTTGTGTCCTCGTCTTCTTGAGATTGTTCTTCAATCAGATCTTCAAAGTTGTTATAAGAATGAATGTGTAGAATTGATTGCATATGCTTTAACAACTTGACATCTTTTTTTGTTTTGTGAGGACAAGTACATACAAAGTGTCTTGGTTGTCCATAGAGAAAATAACGATCAGATTTATGATAATGAGATTGAAGAACTGAATAAATCTGATCTTCTTACCATTCCTTCTCTCATAGGTTTTCCTTAAAGGCTTATAGCCTTCCATCTGTCTGCAGAACTTTCTTCTATGATAGACTTGTCAAAGATAAGCTTTCTTCTTGCTATGACACTCACAAGTCTTCTTGTCTTTGCACTTGATTTGAAGATAAGGCTTTTTGCAAGACTGTTTGAGAATTGGACCACCCTTAATAATACTCTTGAACAAGGTATGTTGATCACACAACTTATCAAGAGAAACTAAAGCAAGCTGGTAGATTTCTCCAAGAGATATATTAGCCATATCTCTCTGTAAAGAAACTATGGTCTTTTGTAACTCCAATTGCAGTTGATCTAGAAGGGATGAGATAAAAGTATAACAAAGATCAACATCATTCCATCCATTCAAAAGATAGTACCTTTCTGACATACGTTGGTAATGCTTTTATATATCATGCTTGTTAAGTGAACAACATTTCATTGCAAAATATTCTTGACGAATTTGCTTGTCAATAAGATAAAAGTCACCAATAGACTAGTTATGAATTATTCCAAGAAGAGCTCCGACTGCAGTGATTTGGACATATTGAAGTTGTTGGTAATTATTAATACTTTGCCACCATTCTCGTAAAGTACCAATGAAACGAAAAGTAAACTCAAACAAAATATCTAGTAAAGGATTATTCGATAGAGTTATTTGTAGATAAATCCATACACCAAATTCAAGTAATCGATCTCTACATTTCTTTAACTGAAGATCATCAAAAGTAAACCAAGGTCCTAAAGTAGGCTTGATCTGAGCCCGTGCAGTTGGCTAAGCTAGTGTTGCTTGTGGTGCTAGTTTAAGTTTGAAGGTTTAAGTACTTATGGATTCTGCTTTACTTATTTCTGGTTCAATTTTAGTAGGTTTAGGTATCATCATTAAAACTTATGCTAGGTCTAATAGATCAATTAGTTGGGCTAAGGAATCAGAAGATGATTCAGAGATTTGTTCAGATGATGACTCAGAAATTGTTGTAGAGACTTTAGATGTTGGAACATAAACTTTAGAACAAGCTTTTGTATTTTCAAATTCAATAGAGGAATCTTATACAGCAAGTATAGGTGCAAGAGTTATGATGAACTTGTCTGATATGCTTTGCCCTTCCCAGTAGAAAAGGTGGAGGGTTGAGGCTTCGGTTGAGAAGTTAGAGGAGTATGGATTACTCCACTGATTAACTAGTTCTGGTTTAGAGTATGAAGGTGATTGTTCCAAAACCCTTGATGTCTCTGGAACTTATTGTTCAGGAACTCGCTTAGGCTTTAGCTTCGACTTTGAATGTATTGTCTAATCAAAGGATAATTGAACTTGAATACCTTTGAATAGTCAGCTTCTTCTGGATACGTCTGATATATAGGAGACAGGTACTTGGCTATGTATTTGGAAAAATCGAAAAGGATGAGCCATATACTGTCCTTGATTGTGCAAATTACATATCAGCTTCCATTTGTTGCACAATTTCTTGTATCTTTTTTATTTCTCTAACTTTGACTTTGAAGTCAGGTCCAAGATAATGTGTAGCTATATAATGTCGAAGATTAGCATCAAGTTGCTTGATCTAAGCTTTGTAGGAGTACATTTGTTGGATTTGCTTAGAGACAGCATCAACTCTATGATGAGTAGCATGAGTTTGTTGACTGATTTCATCCAGCTTAGAATCAATCCTTCTAAGAACTTTGTTTGTGATATTGCATTTAATGTCTGCCAATTAAGAACTTCATCAGGAGGATTTAGGACAAGTTTACTTTGTGAATTTATTCATATGGCTCGGATATAAGGGTTATAGACAAGCCTCGTTGATTCATCGGTACTCTTGTATAGAGAAGGAAAGTCTTCCTCATATGGCTTTACCATCATACAGGGTATAGGAGTACGAATCATAACAGGAACTGTTGGCTTAGACTGACATGTAGAGGATTTCAACATCTCATAAAGAGATCTAGGTTTGGATCTTTCTATTTGTAGACCTTTAAAATTGCTAGAATCATCTAGATCTGGATTATCCTTATGTGGATGATATTATTGAGAAGGCGTACAATGAGAGTTTTACTTTTTCTTCCTTTTTTTTCTAGCATACCGTTCATCATCATCGTCACTATCTGACTTATGGTTGAGAAAGACTTCACAGTCGGGTATGCACATAGATGAGTTGACATCCCATACAAAGTGTCCATGATGATGGCTTACTTAAACTAGATCTCCGTTAGATTTGAAATAATGGATAGGAGGACCAGATTTACCTTCCGTATGAGAAAATACGAGTTTGGTCATTAGTATAGCCCCAGATGTAGAAGGTCTAGATGGCTCTTCTTTAGGCTTTGAATAGATAGACTTTACCATTCTATCTCTTAAAGTCTTCATAATCGGAGGAGCTGTTGAATGAAAAGAGTGTCAATGAGGAACATGGAACACCCTATGGTAATTGGTGATCCATTTAGTAGGCACCAACTTTTCAAGCTCCATAGTTGGTAGTTGCTTTGGGATTTGGATCTGATCATTAGAACAATCAACAACCATGTAAAGAGCATCTGAAGGAGAATTGGAAAAGTTGAGGTCCAAAGCATAATTCTGTAGATGATAGATCATCTAGTGATGTAAATTAGCCATGATAGTTGTAGGATCATGATCTGCTCTAGTGATTTGGATCTAAACTTACAGTCGTTCAGACAAAGTGGGATCATCCAACCTGATGTTGAAATCAAGTGCTACCATCAATATGACACTTCAATTGTTGAGCGTTATCAGCAAGGTACCAATCAAAATATTTTAGTATATTGTATAAGCAGTGTATAAAAGAGATATCCTAGTTGTTGCAAGTTTTCCTTTTCTTCCACAAATTGTGAGAACAAGGCATATAGCTCTAACATAAAGTTTGTATGATTATGTTCCCTCCATAGAGAGATCAGTTCTTTTGGGATTTGAAGCTTTACGTATTATTATACTATTATAGATCTAAGACTATACTATTCCAATCTAAAACTCTGGATGATTTCCTTGACTTTAGGTCTAGACGTAGACAAGATAGTATGAATACTTCTCGTCTAAGAATAATCACGAAATTATATACTGTACAAATTCAACAAAAGTAAAGAATATTCACAAACACTTTTTTCTAAAGATATATGGTTAATTTCTACAAAATTTTCTATACAATTAGATATTATACGCTTTATATTAGAAGGTATATTAGCTATAGACAAAGTAGAAGACAAATGAACTGGGTCGTTTGGTAGTGTTTCCATTACATATGGGCTCTTGCCCTACTCACTCGTATTAAGATATATGTTACCTTGTTCAAGAAAAATCATTAAGGGTGGTCCAGTTCTCAAACAAGCTTGCAAGAAGCCTTATCTTTAAATCAAGTGCAAAGATAAGAAGACTTGTAAAGGTCATAGCAAAAAGAAAGCTTATCTTTGACAAGTCTATCATAGAAGAAAGTTTTGTAGACAGATGGAAGGCTTATTATCATCCAGATCCCAAAGCAATTACTAGCTATGGAGCTTGAAAAGTTGATGCCTACTGAATCGATTACCAATTACTATTCTTGAACAAGGTATGTTGATCACACAACTTATCAAGAGAAGCTACTGGTAGATTTCTCTAATAGATATATTAGCCATATCTCTCTGTAAAGAAACTATGGTCCTCTGTAACTCCAGTTGCAGTTGATTTGGAAGGGATGAGATAAAAGTATAACGAAGATTAACATCATTCCATCCATTCAAGAGATAGTACCTTTCCGTCATATGTTGGTAATATTTTTGTATATCATGCTTCTCAAATGAAAAACATTTCATTACACACTGAGCCCCCCAAAATACCTGAAGGGTTGTAACATCAAATCCTAAATATACCCCCTACTCCAACCTGTGCCTCTCGACATAAATGGGGCGCACTTGGCACTTTTCTGCGGCTCCATTCTCACATTATTTTTCTAGATTTGAAATCGCGACATTGGGCAAACCCAGGCTGAAACCTAGTGGCTTTGATACCACTGAGCCCCCACAAGGCCTTATGAACAGTTGTAACATCAAATCCTAAATATTACCATTGAGCCCCCCAAAAGGATCCTTGATAGTGGCAGGTAAGAGTTAACCAATCAAAACTCATGGTCATATCTCGTTATCTTTCGGGAATTTGAACTCATGACATTGACGAGATCCTTTAAGGGCTTTTAACCACTATACACCCAAGGGATCGTTGAAGGAGAGTGAACACTAAATCCTAAATATACCCCCCGCTCTAACCTACGTCTCACGACGCAAGTGGGGCTTATAGGCATTTATCTACGAGTAACTCCTGTTAACATTTGGGGAATCGAACTCACAACATTGGGCAAACTGGTGGCTCTAATACCAAATACAGGGACCCCAAAGGGCATAAAGGGAAGTATGACAATCGAACTGGCTAAAAAACTTTTTAGACAAGACCATCAACTAACCAAAGTCAAATTGGAGGCTACTGCAGTGTTTGCTATACTATTATGGAATAATCATGAGAACTTTTATGACTATTGGTAAGTTCTAGGTATGATGGACGAGCCAACAAAGCCCTTCTACACAGGTACATAACTCTCATCTTTCCTCTTAGGAACCTTACACTCTTCACAACTCTCTTTCCCTTTTTGAAATAATAGTCGTAGCAGTACCTTCACTCTTTCCCTGTTAAACTCCAATCTTATAGCAGAATTGTTTTATAAGCATTCCTGGACTATCTTAGGCTTTCTGATACATAAGATCCTCAAACGAGGCGAGTATAGAGCATACTTGTCTCTGTATAATGACAGACAGTAACATCACTCAAGACTTAAGCTTTCACGAGAGGGAGAACTTAGAGATAATAGAAAACACTCAAACAAGCTTTCATTGAAATAAAACTATAACTCTAGTCTACTTACAACCTGCTTACAAATAAAGAGTAACCTTGTTTTTATAGGCGAAGCAAAGGTTAGGAAATTAAAACTCCTAAGTGACACACTCATTAGAACTTTAAAAAAGAAAGCTACTTTAAGTACAATCATCACACCTTTGAAAAAGCTACTTTGACAAAGTAAACAACTTTTTAAAAGCAAATAGTATAATAATAAGAAGGAATCTTGCATAGTGGTTTGTGGGCCACAAAGATTCTCTTTCATTAAAAGCAAAAGCAAACTCCTAGAAAGATGATCCTCACAATTAAAGTGTTAAAGTGAGTTAAGTACCACCGTCAACTTCATATGTTAAGTCCATTTCTTTGTCAATTTGTTCAATAAGGTGGTTGATATTAGTAGTAGCCCAATTGGGAGGCCATGGGCTAGAAATAGAAGTGGACTCTTGAGTAGGACTGGATGGTTGGAGGATTGGATGGTTGGCTGGAATTCATGGATCTACAATATGTAGGACAAGGAATGCCTCCGACTCGAATTTGGATAACATGAGTAGTTACTAATGTCCACTTGTTCATGGATAGAGTCAAAATAGGTTTTAGAAGAGCAATATCCCCAAAATAAGGACTAAAAGATGTACATATAGAGGATGAACCAAGCTTTAAGATTGATTTAATTAGTCTAAGAAAGAATGTAATTCTTTTGTTAATTATGTGCTTTCTATAGGCCAATCTGTAGTAGTTCGCCAAAGCTGGAGATGATTTAGTGTACACAACTACCTAAAGTCATTCATACAATAGGGACGGTGAATGATGTAGATAGCATAAGCTTTGCGATCATCAAAAGAAGTGTCCCAGAGGCGATTATGAGTTACAATTTAAGACATGTCAATACACCATTTAGACAATGGTTGAATCCATTCCTAAAAAAGTCCATAAAAGAAAATCAGCATTGGTGGGATCAGACTGGTGTCTATAAACATGAAGAGGTGAAAGAGAAATGGAACAAGCATAGAGGGTAGATAAAGCCTAGAGGTGCCACAATGTAGAATTGTGGAGAGTATCATAGACATGATACATAAGTTTATAGGGAGTAATAACATCAAAGTAACCAGGAACAGGTAGAATGTCAAACTTAAGAAGCGTAAGATGCAAATAATGAAACAAACTTTGCAAAAGAAGCATAAAGAGTTCTGCAATAGTGGTTGGAGGATGAGAAAACAAAGGATGAAACTCTTTTTCATATTTTGCAAACTTAGAAAACTCAATTAACCAAAACAGAGGAATAGGAAGCTTTAATGAAGATGACAAAAGCAAGAGAGGTTTGACAGGTCTAGAAAGATAGTCAACAAGTGTATTGTGGTGACTTTTAATGTGAAGGATGGAGAATTTATAGTGAGAAAACCACTCCTGCCAGCGAAGCAATTGACTATTGGAAATCTTTTTCTTGGGTTGATCAAGAATTTTTAAAAAAGAGGTGTTATCCATTTCAATGACAAAATGATAATGAGTGAGGTGGAAAGAAAACTTTTCAATACCTCTTTTGACAACAAGAATATCCTTATAACTGATATGATAGTAAAATTCAGAAGAACTAAATTGGCCACTTACATAACCACAATAATATCGATTGCCATTGATTTCTTTGATGAGCACAACACCCTAGTGATTGTCATTAACATCTGTCTATAAAATGCGTTGCCCTATGTCAGGAATCTGTAAAGGTGGAGGATCCTGAAAAATATGCTTTTTTTAAAACCAGCGTGATCCTGCTGGGGGTCGGTGCCCATTTGATTGCTAATTTGGAATAAGAAAATACATAGGGAAGCAGGGCATTCGACCATACCTCCCCAGAAAGATTTAGCTAAGGTGGCTTACAATAATCTGTTCTAATGCTGACCTTAAGCTTTAAAAAAAAACAACTTAAAGGAGAAAGAAAAACTAAGTAGTTACTATTCTAGGTCTTACACGAACCGAAGGAAAACCAAGCTGATCTAGTCTGATTAATCCTTGA
>JANJEY010000005.1:59013836-59024402 GCA_024703695.1 Erythroxylum cataractarum
TGTGTCTGCATTGCTCAAGCCCCAAATTCCAGTCAAGTGTCAAGATCCCGGATCTTTCACTATCCCTTGTGATAGGTTACTCAGTCAAGCAGCTTTTGCATCAGGTTGTGAATGAAATTAGAGTGTTTTTTAATGTATTCACACAAAGAAACGAAATCGTTTGGAACATCAAAAACTTGATGATTTTGTTTATGTTACTTATAATCTGAGAATGAAGAATAGGTATTTTACTATTTTATAGTTTTGTTTTTATTTCAATAATTTTATTTTTATTATTAATTTTATAATTTCTCTATTATGTATTCAGATTGTTTAGTAAGAAGAGAACATATGATCCAGTTGATATCGATTGTATTGAACATACTAATTTTCGGATCGAAAAAGAAGAAGAACCATCGCCTGATCTTAATTATAATAAACTTAAAAAGACAATTTATGAAGAAAATACATTTGTCGCAACGAATGAATTAAAAACATCTACTGATAGTCAGTTTATATCTTATTTTGATCATATTTAAGTTAAAATTATACTGTATTGCAAGTTTAGATTTGAGGATAATTTTATGCATTACTAATTTATAATTTATTTTATTGCAGTAGAAGAAGTTGATGCAAATACTTTAGATAAAAGTATAGTTTATAAATCTTTAAATAGTATTAGAGAATTTGAAGCTTTAGACGATGATGAGACACAACTTCTTTCAAAAATACAATTTTAATTTTTATTGTTATTTTAATATTCATATTAGACTCATAGTTATTTATTATTAATTCATTATATAATAATAGACATTTGTGTATTTTTATTTCAATAAAATATTTTATTTTTATTTATTTATATAAGTTTTACTTCTTATTTATTATATACCGCTTTTATAGTGGTTCATTACCGGTTGAACCTTTAAATCTTAAAACTTTTTTTCGACCGATTCGTTTTTTAAAGCATTGATAGTGTGACAAGGCAAGACAGCCAATTGTATGGATAGGCATTAATTAACATACATTTTGGATTTAGAAACTTGTGGGGTTGGATAAGATTAAGAAGAAGAAATTGATTCTTTTAATAAAAATGGTATCAAAGAAAAATGGCTAAAGAAAGTCCAAATCATAATGTTTCATTTTCAGCCTTAAGCTATGCAAGCGGTCCATATCAGAAGAGTTGTGCACTCAAACTCTAAGGTTGCGTCATTTGTATATATTCTGATTTTTGCGATTTATGATTATATACACAATAACAGATATGACGTCTGTCGATAATTGACTAGCAGTAGTAATTATAGGCCCCATGTTAAATAAGACATAAGAATCATCCATCCCCACTTCATCAATATGCTCTTCAAATTCAATTTACAATCGCAACGAGAGATCTAATATAGCCGAACAAACCATCCTGCACTCAGGAACACCTTAGATCAGTTCATTTAAGAAGACTGAATAAATCAATGCCTATTTGACCAAGCAATTCATTGAGATAACTAATTTTACTTTAAATGAGGTTCCAACTATTTACTTTTTAGAATTAAACATGTTAAAATTTAATAATTATTTTTTACTTTCGAAAAAAATTAAATGTTTTATTTAAAATTTCTAAATTATGAAATTATGTATTTTGATTTTCACTGAAATACATATAGCCTATAATGTGTGATTTATTTATGCAGATTTGGTGAAGATTGTTTATGTTTGGATTAAAAAGTGTAAACTATAGTGTATGCTTGGATTGAAAATTGTATTAATTATAGTTCCAATAATTGCAACATTATAAATAAATGCTGAGTACAGAGTTGTTGGCCACAAGCAACTCATCTTTATTTGTTTTTTTTCCTTTTTGAAGGTCTTGGGCAATAAATGAAGCCACTTCTTTGGTGAACTGTTCTAAATAACTAATAGTTTCAAGTTTCAACCTGTTCTTTCAAACTAAATTGGATGCCTTACACATCCTTGTCTCCACCGCCTCTCGTAGGGCTTGTGGTCATTGATTTTTCCAAGAACCCTACCGATGAGAACGGAGATTTGTTTCTCATCTACCTACTACCTAGAGTCAAAAACAGTGGAGTAGAGTTTGAAAAGAGAGAGATTACCCATATTATGTAGTTTACAAGTTTTATATTGACCGATTAGACTTTTGATGTGAAAACACAACCCCAAACTTTAATCTAGACTCTAGATGATCTTGTGCACATTCTGCAAAAGTAAGCATTTAAATTTATTATATTTGTTTACGTTTAGTATAATTAAAACGGCTTCTAATTTACATAAACCTATTGCTAGAAATTTATGTAATATAGACATATTAAATATATGATCTTAATAAATTATTTAAAGAAATAATAAATAAAAGTCAAACTGTAGTGCCAATTTAATGTTATTAGTATGAAGTCCTTAGAAAATGGAAATAGTTAAGCCCAAAACGTCTAATATACTATTGGAAGTTAAAATCCCTAAAAAGATTTGTCAGGGCTATTCTAAATTAAGGATGGCCTTGGAACCCAAATCAAGATTTGTCATAATAAAAATCACATATACTCAAATCCTTGTATTGGATTAAAAAAAAAAAAAAGAATCTGAAAGAGGATTATGTAAGGTTGGGGGAGTAGAGTAGTCAATGACGGCTTGATTGTTACTAACAGCGAAGCCATGTGAGGAGTTTGGAGAATAGCATTGCACAAAATATCAATCACCAGCAATAGGCCAAAGCCATCCAATTCCATATTTCCAATATAATACACATCATCCATGTATTAGGATTTAGGTGGGTACTCACTCGTATGATTTTTGCCAGCTGTCACGGCGTTCGTCTTCTCCATTTCACCCCTATCACATCCCATCTATTTGCAATACCACCCGTTTTCCTTTATTCTACTTCTCTCGTGGGTTCGGAATTTTTTTTTTAGTTAGCCTACGAGATGTTTTAAGATGACTCTAATTATGAGAAGATGTCTTTAAATCATCCACTTTTAGACTAATTTCCACTCGCATCAAATCATAATCATTATTTATATTGGAGAAATTAGTTGTTTGAAATAAACATCAAACACATATCTAAATATTTATCCTATAATAATCTTAACGTTGGTCGTGCATGTGAAATCAAAAGAGCAATTATTTTTAAACGGATGAATGATAAATATTGAGGGGGTATTCTGGTAAATTATCTGGAAAACCAGTGTCTTCTGACGTGGAGGTACGTCATGATGCCACTGCCTAAGCTATAATTGGAGGGACAGTTGGTTGGAGTAGTCACATTGAGTTGGACAAAAGACAATAAGTCCATACCCACACCCTCTCAAGCCCCAACATACACATTCATCGACAGAGACAATATCAGAATCAGAAACACCTCGACAATACTATTGTTCGTTTCTCGGAAGATTTTCTTTTTCTTTTACTTTCATCAATTCAGTTCCTCCCTCTTGCTTCATTTCCTATCAATATTTAAATCTTTCCTTTGTGGGTATGTCAAACTTCTTATATGTTTCAAGCTAGCTACAGAAAGTTGTGCTTCTCAGTTCCTTCTTGCTTTGTTGTGTTCGTTACTGACAGACTTTGGTATTTTTATTTAAAAAAAAAGATTCAAATTTATTATAGCTTTTTCAGAAATTAAGAAGATCATGGGTTACTGGAAATCTAAGGTTCTGCCTAAGATCAAGAAGGTTTTTGAGAAGGACAGCGCCAAGAAGGCTGCTGCTGCTGAAGCTTGCAAGTCATTTGATAGTTCCAAGGTCTCTTTCTACTTACCATAATCTTCTGTTTCCCTTTCCCACCAAACCCACATATCTTTGATCTTGGAACAATATTTTTTTTTCACGTTTATTCTGTAATTTATGTTCTTCAGGAAGAAATCAGTAAGGAGTTTGAAGACAAGAAGACGGAGCTCCAACCTAAGGTCGTAGAAATCTATGAAGCTTTATCCACCGAAGTCAAGGTGTGTTTCAACTCCTAAACGATAACAAAAGTTAATGAAACAGGATAGGGAGAGAGAGACAAGAACGTGCACTGTTATTATTGCTGACACTATTATTTTCTGATTTTGATTTGGAACTATAGAGCTTAGTGAAGGAACCCAAGGAAGCAGGATTAAAGAAGCAGTCCGTGCCTGTTCAGAAGTTCCTTGAAGAGCTCGTTAAAATCGGTATGATCTAATGATCAAAATCTTCTTTTCTCTCACATTTTCTTTTGGAGTTCTGAAAAGTAATGGTATGAACTGTTTATATGGTTATGCATGGAAGCAGAGTTTCCAGGATCGAAAGCAGTGTCAGAAGCGTGTTCCAAGTCGGGAGTAGCCTATGTTTCAGGTCCGGTATTCTTCATATTCGAAAAGGTGTCAACCTTCGTCGTGGTGGAGGAGAAGGCAGTAGAAGCAGAAGCAACTCCAGCGACGGTGGAGGAAGCAAGTGGTGTGAAAGAGAAGGAAATCGCTGTGGAGGGAGAGAAGAAAGAAGAGGCGGTAGTGGCAGCGGAGGCCGAAACGGCCGAAGCAACAGAGGCTCAAAAGGTGGAGAAGACGGAAGCTTAGCCCGCGAAGGCAGAGGAATAGAAAACTTGTGGCAGGCAGCCACGTGAAAATTGATTTTATTTATGTAAAGAAATATTGTTGTTTGTTTGGGATTTTGTTTCATTTACGTGTGTTGGTTTGTGTTAATTTGTAATACATTTAATAGAAAAAACTGAAAAGTGATTATAAAATTGATGATATTTATTATGACAATTGATTCTTATAAAACCGAATAAAAACCAAGCCCGTCATTGAGTTGGACCTAGCAAGACAAATCTATTAGGCGCATTTGATGGCCGATGTTCAGAGTCATCTGCTATAAAAGTAGACCACTGCGTCTGCGAAAAATTCTATTAGGGGGACGGATCTAATCCTGACCAAGTTTGAAATTTGCAGCTTGAATATTTGCTTAATTTTAAATAGCTCAAAATTTGATTGAATTCAAATAATTCAATTTATGATTCTCATAAAACTCATTCATCAAACAAAAACTCAAGAAGCAGAAAAAGAAGCTATTCCTAGCAAATAAAAGAAAATAGAACCCTTTTTTTAAGAAAACAAAAAGAAAGTAAAAAATCATAAGAAAGAAAAATAAAAAAGATCTTCCTCTTAAAAAAGGAAACCATTAAAGCTAAAAAATGAAACCCAAAAAAGTACTCAAAAAGAGGAACAAACCTATTAAAAGTGACATCTCGTGTAATCGTGCTAAGGATTTAAGACTGAAGAAAATCTTACTCTCATTTGATCAAAATTGAAGCACATAAAAGAAAAAACAAAAGAAAAGAAGAACAAGAGGAGATTTAGAGAGAGGAAGCACCCTAAGGGTAAATTATTAAAAAAAAATTCAAACTTCATTTAATTTTATGATACTTATTTGAACTTTTAAAAAAGATAAAATATTGAAACTCGAATAAAAATAACTTGTTGTGCATAAAGTTAACAATATTAATATGATACACCATATCACCTAACTCATTAGACATATAACTAATACATGATTTATTAGCGCCACGAAAAAATTAAATTTTTAAAATTTTTAGAAAATAAAAATATGAAAGTAATGCAACCTCACAGTAGAAACCAAGTAAAACTCGAACCATAAGGAATTAGAACACTAGGATCATCTTCAAATCAGGTAAGAAGACTTGACTTTAACTGAAGCCACTTATTAGAAAAGGTACAAGGATTTTGACTGTCATAAGTTACCTTGATAAGATCAGATTAAGTTCTTGTTCAAGAACAATGACAAAATTCTCACAAAGTAAAAAAAAAAAACTCAATTTTGATTTCTATATTAATAATCCACGAATTACATTAATAAAATAATCTTTTAGCTATAAGCTCTTAAGAACTAGAATCTTAAAAGAAAAATAAAACTAGAATCTTAAAAGAACATTCTTTATCAAACCGTACAAAGGATTAAAATACTAACTATTAATGCTACTTTAACTAGGGCTCTAAGAATCCTATTTTAATTTATAATCATAATGTCATAAGGAATATTAATCAAATTAGAAATTAATCCTATAACTAGTCTTGATCCAAATAGGAAATTAGAAAATAATAACAAAACAATTTTAACACGCTTTTAGCTTTATGTTTAAGTAAAATATAGCCCAATTATAATAAAACATGTTGACTTTTAGAACAAAACAAGTTAAAGTATTTAAATACATTTTGATTACGTGAATTAGACTCCATTTACCTCCACTTCATTCCAAAGGATCATAACAATAGTTGGAAATAAGAGTTAATGCAAGTTGATCTCTATCATTCTCTCCCTCTTTGAAAGGATTTGTTCTCGAATCAACTACATCATACATAGATAACTTAGAAATATTAAAAGTAACACTCATATTACCATAGTTGCTTGACAAATCTACTTTGTAGGCATTGTCATTAATCTTCTCCAATACTTAACAAGGTCTATCTCCCTTAGGCTATAACATAAACTTTCTTTGAACAAGAAACCTCTCCATACTCATATGAAGCAAACCCCACCCTAATTATTCAAAAATAACATTTATAGGTGCCTTATTGGCAATATATTGCATATTGTTTATTTTTTCTCTCTATGTTAGCAAGGTCCTTAACATGCAAATTCCTAATAAAATCTACCTTATGGTTACCATTAAAATTAACATGCTCAGTAGACAAAGTTAAGGTATCCAGATGACTCAAAGAATTAAAGTCATAATTAATTTCGAATGGACAATAAGAAGTGGTAGAATGAAATGACCTATTATGTACAAACTCAACATGCAATAAATATTATCCCATTGTTTTTAAGTTTTTTTTGAATGACTGCATATAACAAAGTAATAAGTGTTTTATTAAATAATTCATTTTATTCATCCGTTTAAGGATGTGCAATACTAGAAATTAAGAGTTTAGCTCCTAACTTATTTTAGAAAGTACATTAAAAATTACTTGAAAACTTAATTTATCCATCCCTTATTATTTTATATGCAATCCATGCAAATATACTATTTCCTCAAAGAACAAATAAGCAATACATATTGAATCATTGGTTTTACAACATGCAATAAAATGTGTCATCTTATTAGACCTATCAACAACAACAAATATACTTTCATTACCACTTTGAGTCCTAGGCAAACCTAATACAAAATCTATAGATGTGTCAATCTAAGATTGATTAGGCGTAGGTCAAGATGTATATTAGCCATGCAACATTATTTTAGATTTTGCTTGCTTACATGTTATACACTTATCATAAACACATTACATATTATGTTTCATGTTAGGTCAACAAAAATGTTCATGCAATATACTTAAAGTCCTTCACACACCAAACTAACCTATTAAAATGCCACCAGGAGTCTCTTTGACTAGTAGTTCACTTAAAGAACAAATAGGTGTATGCAATTTATCTTTCTTAAACAAAAACTCATTATGTCTATAATACTCAACGTATGCACACTTAGAACATGCATTCCACACTTGACCAAAATTAACATAAATATTCTTAATAAACTTAAAGCCAAGGAATTTAGTTTGCAATATATTAAGTAATGCATACCTTCTAGATAATGCACTAGCTACAACATTTTTCTTTTTAATCATGTACTTAATCATATAAGGGAACATCTTCACGTATCTCTTACTAAGCTTACCTTGGGATGTCAAAATTTACTCTCATAATCAAAATGGATTATGAATTCCTTCAAACATAAATAATATTGCCCTATTTGTAAAATTCTTACTAATGCGTACAATTGTTTATTGTAAGTAAGATAGTTTAATGCCACCCATTCTTTTCAATAAAGTAAACAATCAATTCAAGTCTTATATAAAAATAAACACTATATCAATTCCAATGCATCACATTCATCCTCAAAAGCTTTGTTAAAATTAGGCAAACATAATTTAGATACACTAGTGAACTTATCTTTCAAATTATTAAAAGCTTTTTTATGCATATCGTCCCACTTAAATACAACATTGTTTTTAACAAGTTTATTTAAAGGTATTGTAATATAACTAAATTCTTTTACAAACCTTCTATGAAAACTTAATAATTCATAAAAAAATTCTTACCTTATTCACATTCCTAGGTGTAGGCCAGTCTTTCATTGCCTTAATCTTATCTTCATTTATCCTTATTCCATATGAACTCATAACAAAACTAAGCAAAAGAACAAGTTCCATACAAAATGCCCACTTATCAAAATATAGTTGATGTTCTCTTAAAACATGAAATACATTATGTAAATGTTTAATATGATCTTCTTACTATATTTTATATATTATCAAAGTTGACTATAATAAACTTCCCAATAGTCAAAATCAAAACATTATTCATTGACCTCATAAAGGTGCTAAGTGCATTTATTAAATCAAATAGCATCACTAATTACACATATAAATTATATTTTATCTTAAAAGAAAAATTTTATTCATCAACTTCTTTATGCAAATTTGATAATAATCATTCTTTAGATCAATTTTAGAAAACACACAAAAACCATGTCATTTATCAATCATATAATCTAACTTAAGGATAAACTGTTTATATTTTATAGTAATTTTATTGATGACTCAATAATCAACATACATATACCACGTTTCATATGTCTTTGGCACCAAAATCACAAAACTAAATATAGATTGACTTTCCTTTACAAATCCATTTTGCACTAACTTATCCACTTACTTTTGAATCTCTCCTTCTGATAAGTTCTATATGCTAGTCTATTAGGAATTGTTGAACCAAAAATAAAACCTATTTGGTGTTCTATCTCTTAAAGGAGGTAAATTATGTAGAAACTAGTTGTGAATTCTTGCAACAAAGAAGTGATCACGTTAAGCAAAGAAGCGTTAAGATCGCTAGTTATAAAACAAATATCCTTGTATAAAAGTACAAGTAATTGTGCTTTGCTAATATAAAACTTTTAATCTCACTACAACTAAAAAAACACTAACTCTCTTACTTTTTTTCCTTTATTTTGCAATCCAAACCTTGAAAGTTTTTCTCTTTTCAATAAATATCACTTTTCTATCACTCTTTGGTTTTTCTTGAGCATTAACTTGTTTTTCTCTCATTTCCCTTTTTAATTATCCTAATCTAATTCTCATATGCTTCCTATAGTTTGAGAGATGTTAAAAAAATTGCAGTTACGCTTTACAAAGGAATATCTATTCTTGTACCCATTATGAGTAACCTCTCTATCACTACCACAGATGTCCCAAGAGTATATGACCAAATGTGTCAGTACCACTTCATAAAGAACCTTATCTTTATAGTTGCTAATAGTGAATGCCACTAGCACCTACTTTAACACCTCAGTTTTTCCATATTCATATAATCATTTTAACTTCTATGGTTTAGGATGCTTTAATGTAGCCAAATTTCACCTTTATACTAATAAAGTACTAGCAACATT
Organism: Erythroxylum cataractarum; assembly: GCA_024703695.1. Lineage (NCBI taxonomy): Eukaryota > Viridiplantae > Streptophyta > Magnoliopsida > Malpighiales > Erythroxylaceae > Erythroxylum > Erythroxylum cataractarum. Next base: position 59,023,239 of record JANJEY010000005.1, read on the forward strand.
AGTACAACTACCATAATCAATAATCATGTTACATACCTTGTTATTCTTATGGCACTTAGTATGAAATATATGCTCACTTTGGACCTTGTTACCATCTTCCTTAGGTTCCTTATTAAGAACATGCCTATTAATCATCATATCCTCGTGAACAAGTCCCTTAATTGTGACAAAACTATAATTCTCCAATAGTAGTATCTTATCATCACTTACGTAGTGTTTGGTTAGCGTCTGCAGATGCGAGGACAGAGGATAAGGACATATAAGTTCTGTCCATGGTGGTGTTTGGTTGCCATCTTTGGGAATTTTCGTTCCGTCTTCAACGAACAAAGACAAAAATTTATCCAATCCAAGACTATGGTACATAAATTTTTATCCTAAGGACAAGAACAGAACATCATGGTGAAATGTCTGAAATACCCTCCTTTTAACTCCAAAATGCTACGTTTTCTAAAGGGAAACGATGTTCCCTCTCTGCGTAGCTCTGCTTCCTTCTTCCCTCTGCTTCATAGCTCTCCTTCCTTCTTCCTTGGGCTTCGCAATCCGCAAGTAATTATATGCATGCTTCATGAATCTCCCCTTGTTTGCCTCTAGAGTCGCTATCCATGTGAGATTTTTTAGGAATCTCTGAAATGCTCTCTTCAATGTCTTGCGTCTGTTTCATTTTTCTGTCCCAAATCTCTCTCTTTCCTTTTGATTATTTATGAATCTCCCAAAATCTTCTTTACTCCAAAAATGTTACCCCATTCCGGCCGTCCATATAGAGTACTATACAGAAGTCGACTGTCTCTGATGTTTTGATTTACTTTGATGCTTTGGTTTAATTAGGTTTCGTTGAGGCATACAAAACACTTTGATACTGTTTTTAAACTGAAACCAAGCGCATATAAACATCCTTACCTGATTTTTTTTCCCTTCTGTTTCTGCAGTGAAGGCCTAAGGGGATTTTGACATCTTCATTTTCAATCAAATGTTGATTGTTTTCTCCTTTCAGTTCTTTATTATTAATTGTTTTTTGTTGACTGCAATGCTTGTCTGATTAGGGTACTGGGACTGTTATTTTTTCCTCTAAATTTTTGCAAATCCTAATATACGTAGACTTTTGGGGGATTTGTTTTCTATTTACATTTATGCGGATTATCATGGACTTGCAATTTTCTTCTCTTC
>JANJEY010000005.1:59028747-59040168 GCA_024703695.1 Erythroxylum cataractarum
GTACATATGGATTGGATTGGTTTGGTTTTACCTAACACAAGAATGAAGTAGGTGGTTATTTGTTTGGTTTTACCTAACACAATAACACATATGGAGTAGGTGGTCATATGTGTATTATGTATTTAAAATGTACTATAAATAGAAGTTTTACTGTAAGAAAGAAAAGGAATAAACTTATAAGAATAAATCTTCTCTCCCAAATATCTGAAATTGTAATCATGGTTTTATAATAATAACATTATTATCGTCTTACTTTTTGAATTTTAGAATAGAGAGTGTATTTGAAATGGTTCCTTGCTCCGCTCGAACAAGTAAGACGCTTTTCCAACAAAATAATAGACGCAGGGAATGAGAAAGAAGGAAGAAATGCATTACTGGATTCAAGCGTCTTCCTCAGATTTCATTGGACCACTTCCCCAACCTCGCAGGTGTATACTATTAAGTTTCTGTTCTTAATCCCCTCTCACTATGATTGTTTAACTGAATTCCCGGTACAGTGGCCACACTGCTGTTTTGATTGGCAAATCCAAGGTTGTGATCTTCGGTGGTCTTGTGGGCAAGAAATTCCTCTCTGACATCTTTGTCTATGATATCGGTACTCAGTCAATTTTCTCTATTCTTCCCTTCTTACTTTGTTGACTCGCTTTCTTCCTTGCTCTTTGTAAGTCAATTCTGCTAAATAACTATTCCCATCTGATTGTTTTAGAGAACAAGTTATGGTTTCAGCCAGACTGCAGTGGAAATGGATCTGATGGACAATTGGGTCCCAGCCCACGAGCTTTTCATGTTGCTGTTTCTATTGATTGTCATATGTTCATCTTTGGTGGCCGATCTGGTGCCAAAAGGTTTGTACTTTACACAAAGATGAATTTGCAGATAGTTGTGCTACTATCCTATCATGCGCCAGTTTCATGCTTTGGGGATTAATTTCGAAGGTATTTTATTGACAATGATGTTGGGTCTTCAGGTTGGGTGACTTTTGGGTTCTAGATACAGGTAAGAATCGTACCTATCTATTCAACTGCTTAAAAGAGTGAATGTTATCAGATTTATTGAAGTTGGCAAGAACTCTTTTTTGGTTCCATTTGCAACAATGACGACAACCTTAAATTATTGCAATGCATTACTCGGTTTTCATGGGTGTCTGCATATATTGAAAATAGATTTGAATGTTGTTGGCATTCTACTTGTTTGAATTCTTCTTTTAAACTTCTGGATCATTGATTGGCATTCGCTGTAGATATATGGCAATGGTCAGAGCTGACCAGCTTTGGTGATTTGCCTTCACCTAGAGACTTTGCTGCTGCTTCGTCTATTGGAAACCGAAAGATTGTTATGTGGGTGCCGATTTCATTATTTTGTGAGCTTGAAAATGTTCTGTCATCTACCGTTAGTTTATGAAGATCTATTGAGTGCAGGTATGGTGGCTGGGATGGGAAGAAGTGGTTGTCAGATGTGTACGTTTTGGACACAAGTAACTTCTTTTCTTTTTCTTTGAGATGTGTTATCTATCTTAGAGTATTGCTTTGCAAATAACATCCATTAATGAGTTTTGTTTTCTTCTTCTTTTAACAGTTTCGCTTGAATGGATAGAGCTGTCCGTTATTGGTGCGTTGCCACCACCTAGATGTGGGCACACAGCTACCATGGTTGAGAAAAGATTGCTTGTCTATGGTGGTAGAGGTGAAATAGCACACAATAATCTGAAATTAAAATAACCCAAAAACTGCAATTTTCTGTTTTAAGTTTTTGTCCATAGCGAGAGTATTTTGTCAAAATCTGTGAAATATGTTAATGTGCCTGCCTCTCGTTACATTTGTTTGGGTGTATTTGAAGTTTAGTTCCTTTTCCATTTCTTTCAAAATTTTCTCTGTCAATAATAATGGTGTGAAATCCGTTCCAAACAAATACAATGAACAACAGATATGCCATTATTAAACACTTTTCACTGAACGCATACCTGATCTGTCTATTTTCTTTTATTTACTAAGCAAAAGGTTTCTCTTCATGTTTTATTGACGTGTAATTGGGTAGGAAGCTAACGAGCATTACTATTGATAATTTTCATCAATTCACTTAAACTTTTTGAGGGAATTTTGTTTGGTTCAATAGCTTGGTGTGAGATACACATCTGAATACCCACCATGATACTCTTTGTTGTCCATGCAATTGTTTGTGGGACTTTTACATGATAAAAAAGATATCTTGACTTTAACAGGTGGTGGTGGGCCAATCATGGGTGATTTGTGGGCTTTGAAGGGTCTTATTGAAGAAGGTTAACAGTTGATTCTTTTCATCTCCATTAATTACTCTGTCAAATGTGTGATTTAACTTATAGAACATGACTCTTTGACATTATGCTTACATTTTGCGCTTTTTCCCTTGAGGTCACTTGTGATATTGTAATCATTATGTACCGTCTTTATATCTTCTGGTTCTTAGCAAGACGAATTTATATTTTTGGTGTACTAGTTTAGTAAATTTTTTGGGGATATGGAATGCTTATTTCTTTGCATTGATTGGATGGAAATCTAGCCATCTTGTACAGATAGTTGAACAGGAATAAAGATTAAGAGTGGGATTTTCCTATTTTGACTGTCATCTTTGGAAATTTGTGTTATTTCATTTATTCTTCAATTGTCACTTGAAGTTGAGCATCAAACAGAATTTGGCTGCTAGAAGTGTATCTACTGCTGGTGCATAATTCTTTAAATTTGTGTGCCAAAAATTTTCAGTCTAAATATATGATGTGTTGACCCGTTCACAAAACTGAATTTCTATTCTGATCTTGAGCATCTACTATGTTGAATTATGCCATTGCTTTTGTTGAAATAGTTATAAGTTCTGATGTGAAAAACTTAGATAAGCTGATATTGTTGAGTCTTAATTAGAATGATTTGCTTAGCCCTGAATGAATTTACAAATTAGATCCCCTAATGTTGTGTAAATGTTGTTTTGTATTTGTGGAAGAAAGAAAATGAAGCACCTGGATGGACTCAATTGAGGCTTCCTGGTCAAGCTCCTTCTGCTCGTTGTGGCCACACTATAACTTCTGGAGGGCACTACGTAAATTACTACCCTAAAGCCCCTACCTTCATAGATAGTGTTTTTGAGAGTATCTGCTACTTTGTTCAACTTAATTATATGGATTTTATGCATTTAATATTATTCAGTAACAAATTTTGGAATGATTTATTTCAGTTCCTACATGTGTGATAGTTCTGTTGGTGCTTTTACTCATTTGTGAAGTGGAATGGAATGCTAAACTTCTCTCATTGCAGCTCTTGCTGTTTGGAGGTCATGGAACTGGTGGCTGGTTGAGTCGTTATGACATTTATCACAATGATTGCATAGTTCTAGATAGGGGTATGGGTGTCCTAACATTTGTATTTCTTGATTTAAGTGTGTTAGATTTTGCTGCTTAAACTTTGTACGGCTGATATTCAGGAGAGCTATCCTGGAAGCTAGTAATCTATGTTAATTACGACTGGCTTATGTTAATTGTTTTTGTTTGTACTTAATTGTTTGAGAATTATAAAACAAATCTATTTCCGTTCAAACTCAAATGACTCTCTGTAAGATGTTAGGTTTGGAGGAAAGTGTTTACTGATTTGGTTATTACAATGAGAAGAACACATCCTGCCGTGACGGAGCCAAGAAGTTAAAATAGGAGGGCCCAAAAATTTAATTTTTTTAAATCTTGGGAGGTCCAACGTACCACAGGGTTCCAAATAATTTTATCATTATATATATATATTAAAAATATTTAATATTTTTAAGCACTGGGCCCCATGTGGCTCCGTCTCTGCATCTTGCTGTTATTTGCATACATAGCAGTGCCATCTGTAGATGATTTTAATGACCTTGACTGTATCTTTGATTTAGTTTAACTTGTTATTGTTCTCATGCTGTTCATTTTGACAACCGTCTCAATGATCTTGTGACATAATATGGTTGTAAATCTATTCAAATTTACTTCTGCGACCTTGCGTGCTTATGGCTTAATGTTTGTTTCTTTCCTCTTCTCCCATCCAAAGTTTCTGCGCAATGGAAGCGCTTGCCAACTGGTGGTGACCCTCCTCCTGCTCGAGCATACCACTCTATGACATGCATTGGTTCACGATATCTCTTATTTGGTGGCTTTGATGGGAAGTCGACATTTGGTGATGTGTGGTGGTTGGTTGCAGAAGGTACCTCCTATTCTCTCTATGAAAATTTGAAGTACTTAACTGATTCCTTCATCCTCAGAATATAATTAGTCTTTAACGAATCTTATTTGTGATGAATTTGATTTTTAGCTGACCTTCTGGACAAATAGAAATCCTAACAACCAATATGTGCTGGATAATAGTGTTCCACAATGCTGTGCAAGAAGGGGAAAAATTATAGATCACTTACCTTATTTAATATAAAAATATGAGAAAATGTACTGAACATGACATCATGATCATGATTGTCTTTGACTTGACTGTTACATTCTTCTTTTATAGCTGTCTTCAATTATCCAGTTATCCTTGGGAAATAAGGAACTGAGACCAGTGAATGCAGAAGGTGATTTGATTGTACTGTGCTAGAATGTGGGAAGAAAGACGGAAGGGAGGATGATATTGATCTAAAAACTGAGGATGTGAATTTGTCTTTTTCTATTTTCAACAACCTCAGCATCTCGTTTTTTATCTTGTTGCATAGTTCTCATAGACCTAGAACTTTATATAGTCATTGTTGTCATAACTATGTTGTCACATTTTACATGTTTTTCAGGGGACCCTATTATAAAGAGATTGACTGCTTCTTCACCCAGGAATCTATCTGAAAATAAGGAGGCAGATGATAATGACTTGTCAGTGAATAAGGTGTCAAAACAAGCTTTAATAAGATCATGCTGTTTTCCCCAACCATTTAGTTCGTTGGTCAAAGGTCTTGGTGCCATCTGCTTAGCTTGCTCTTAACTTTATGGACTAGCATTACTTTCTCTTTCAGCTGCTGCACTTGATAATGTTATGCCAAAGGGAATGAGATAGATGCATGTTTCATGTTTTAATTTTTTTTGCTATAACATAGAAAGGTGAACAAACCTGACTGAACCATTGAGCCCAGTTACTCAATGGAAGAGGATGTTAACAACCTTAACATCCACCAGGGCTCAAATTCTGGTAAAAGCTTGTGCTTTCCTACGTATCAAAAGAAGTATATCACACTTATTGTTTCGATTCCAACAATATATCTGACTATAAGGCTGTAACGATTGTAAGGGTTTGTGAAGTTATTTCAATTCCTGACAGACATTTCAATATGATTTGCCATGGTTATATTTTCATTTGCAACTTATGCTTCATATTTATAAAGCTTCGACAGATGATGAGAACAGCATTTGTTTATTGCGGTCCATTAATTTTGAATTACACTTGAATCTTTATCCCCTCCATTCTATTATGTTATTTCCAGAGTGCCTTGATTTTTTTTCTTTGTTTGATATCCTTTGCGCATGAATGGCAATCATTCCATGCAGGAAACCCAACAGGAAGACTTTGCCATCAATGAACTTCAAAGGAGAGTAGAATTTTCACTTTCATTTTCTAGTTCTGGACTTCAAATTGTAGATGAATTTGAAGACAGAGAGCTTCTTGAATTAGCTGAGAGGTTGACTGGGTATAAAGTTTCCAATAGTGGCCAGGTTTTGCATGCTCATGAAACTTATCTTTTCTGTCGAGCTTTTATACACATTCAATCAATGTGTCAATTGAACTGACATCTGGGCTGAAACAAATGCAATAGGAAATTCAGGCAGTTCGTGAACACTGGCGAAAGTCTTCGCAAAGGTCATTACCACTCAAGGAGCTTGGACCTTTGCTTCGTGACTACCAACGTCTGATTGCTCGCAGTCATTTGTAAGTAGGATATCTTCTAACTTGACCACAATTTTGGCTATTTTGGAGTTTGCAATAGCTGCATTTAGAATTGTAACCATCTTTTTGGTTTTGTTGGCAACTTCATGTTTAAAGCTGTTTCATTGATAAAAGTTTGTGTGTTGATCCACTTGTTAGTTGAGCTATAGTACTATTTCATTTGATTCCTTGCTTCGTAACTAAAGGCCAGTTGTCTATATTGGATTGACAGGTTTAAAAATATTTTACTTAGCAGCTTAACAGAATCTGGAATCTGTAACTAGATACAATAACTGATCCAGAAAGGAAAAATGAAGGGTGTGATCATTGATTTGAAATATCATCTTCATTTTCTTAGAGATCTTGGTATACCATTTGGTATTCACACTATAGCCCAACCATGATATGCATGCTGGTGTTCAAATACTGAGAGTGCTATAAATACAATAACTTCGATGAGAATAGTTGTTTGCTGTAGCCACCTCTGATATCAATTTCTGTTGATTTCTATACAAAACTCTCATATACGTATCATTTTTGGGGTGATGGTGGTTCACATTGTTTGTATGTAGAGCTGATGTTAGAGCTGATGCAAGCATGGTGGGGTCTGCTTCACTTGAGAAAAATATACATCATTTTTATCACACGAAAAATGCTTCTCAGGTATGTATCATGTCCACCAACGTTTATCATATTTGAAACATTATTCTTATTTTCTTATATTTTAGAGAATATAATAATTTATTTTTCATTGCTAATAATAATAGGGCTCATCGTCTAATGCAATCATGAAAGGCTTGATCATAGATTCTAGTTTTAGATGAAGCCACTGTGACAAGTTGTAGAATTATGTTAGATAAATTTAGGGCAAAAGACATAGATTTCCCCTATATTTTAAGAATAAAAAAAAACTCTAAATCTTTTAGAAAAAAACTTCTTTTGGTTTTAAATTTTCTCGATTTTTTAAATAATTTTGGAATAACAATGAAAAACACATCTTATAAATATTATATGTGTACAATCAAATGTCACTAATATGGTAAACTAACCCAGTTATTAAATCTGGTTTGAACCAATTAAATTTGACTTAAATTATTAATTTAATCTAATTATAATGAGGGTTAATAAAAAAAAATCGAACATTTTGCTATATCTTAATTATATTCTTTAAAAAGTAGCAATTAAATATTCGAACATTCAATTTTTTACAAATATAATGCGATGTCAATTTTTTCATTAATGTCACTGATGTGACTTGCCATATCAACTAACAATTTTATCATGTGGATGACGCGTAGATTTTAATTTCCATGTCAACATATTATAAATAAATACGCAAATTTTAATTTAATTAATTTACCATAATTTATAATATTTAAAATTAATAAAAATATTAATATATATCAAATCCAAGACTTATCGGCACTACTTCCCTCACCTTTCATTTGTCATTTTTTTTGCATTTTAGTTTCTTTACTTTTTTCGTTAACTACTTATTGCTCTCCCTTTTTCTACCATAATCTATCTCTTATTCTTTTGCTCTTTCTTTTTTTAGTTAATATTATCTTTATTGAGTAATTAAAGGAAAAGCAGAGAAGGTAGAGAGGAAGAGAGAGGAAAAGTAGAGAAGGCAGAGAGAGAGAGAGAAATTTAGGAAAGATTCTTAGATCATTTACATCAATGCTTTATTTTGAAAATTTAAGTTTTTTCCACCTTTTTCTATAGCCTCAGATCTATGTTGGTTTGCTCTTTCATGTTCCAAGCAGAGTGAGAGTTGTGTTTTTCTCATAACTCTTACACCCTTCTTGCCATATTTCTTGACATTGATAGGTACATTTTTCATCAAATTTAGAGAAGAGAGAGTTGAGAAATGATGAAGAGAGAGTGAAGAGAGACTAGAGAAGAGATGGGGAGAGATACAAACTAGAATTTAGAAGCTAGGAGTGAGAGAGAGAGATTCTATTACACTTTGATGTGGTTTGCCACATCAACGCCGTTAACGTAAACACTAATGTTGAGTTATATCTGCGAAAAATTGAAAGTTCGGAAATTTGTAACTTGTTAAAATTCAGCTATAATTGAAAAGTTTTGGGAAGTTTGAGATTTTTTTTTGTAACTAGCCCTTATAATAAATTATTAGTTTGAATCGAGTTTAATTAATTTAAGAGAGTTAGATCGTCGTGTAAACAATATTTATTTAGTTTAAATGTAATGTTCATGTTGTGTATGTAAGAGTAAGGTTTTCTTTTTAGAAAACTGAAAATTATACAGATTTTTTTGAAAATTAAAAAGGTTTTTAAATCGTATGAGAGTTTTGTGTCTCTTATTCAATAAATTTAATATGATCTCACCATAAATAAATGACATTTGGATCATGCTTCTTTTTGACTTTTTATGGACCTGCAAAAACAATGCACTAATAATGTGTCACCTGGTGGAAATGTTTCTCTACATCTCTCCATGTTTCCTTGATCATCAAACTCAAGGAACAGTATCACTATCGTACACCTTTCATGTGTTTCCTTATTTGTCTTTCAGTGGAAGGTTTCATATACCATCAGATTTATTATTTGTATGATTTTCAGTTGCGTATGGATGATATTTCGAAGCTTCTGGCAGAGTACAAGCAGCTTTCATCGTGATAAATTTGCGTAGCATGAAAAAGCATGGCTTCAGCATTTCCCTTATTGTAATATCATTTATCTTGAATCATGTCTGGAAACTTTTTCACAAACAGATGCATAAGCTTAACCTATTGTATTATATATTTACTATCTGTATGAGAACATGTGGATGCTGAAAGTTATTATAGAGCACTATTTTTCAACATGGAACATTATGAAAAGAGGCACATAATTGGATTGAGGTAATAAGCCTATACATTGGATAAGAACTCAATGGCTGGACTCTATGTTCTTGCTTATTTCCTCCAATTTCATCATCCGCAGTCTTTCACTCTCGGTTAGCAGCTGGTAAAGGAGGACAAGGTAAATAAAGAAGGGAAAGTAGCAACTAGAGTAGCTTTATTTCTCACGGCCTTTAGTTGCTAAAACTGCCCTTTTTACTTCATTTAATTGTTGCCTATATCGTAAAATTATAATATTATCCCGCTAAAGGTTTGCCCATACAGTTCTAAGTGCATCTTGTAGGCCAGAGAGCAGACAAATAGTCAAGTAAAAAAGAAAAAAAAAAAAAAGTTGCAGAGGGTACCTCCATCAGGGTGGAGACAAGCTGAGCTTTTTCTTTATTCTTTTCGTTGAAAGCTTCCAGGGCTTCTTTGTACTCTTTCTCCTGTGCACATATTGAATGTCCCATGTTCCGAAGATATTAAGGATGTCTTGTTTGTTTTAACACAAGTGACTACAATGAAGTAAACGAGAACAACAGTAATAATACGGAGGGTAGAAACTGTTTGCACCTTTTTCTGGCAGCTCAACCCCAATGGCTTCAGCTCACGGTTGGCCGTGTCAATCTTCTTCCGAACCATTGCAACTTCCTTCCTCATGGGATCTCCTAGCACTTCAAGCTCCTAATCACATCATCACAAAATTCTCTTTCAAGTGAATTTGGTCACACTCTCTATACATTTTTCATTGCAAGAACTTACTTCCCAAAGGTGTGTCAACCGTCTAGTTTCCTCTTCGGCACGGCCTAGTTGAAGTTCAACTTTCTCCTTCACTTCTATCTTCTTCCTCTCAATCTCTTCTTCTTTAGCCTGAAACGCGGATATGGCAAATCTTGACACTTCCTGATCACCCTCATTCTCTTCCATTGATAGCCTACCCAAACTTACCATTTGCTACCGTAAGATGTTTTGTAGTTAAAGTGTTTACGCAGAACGCCTAAATGCTGTTATATTGTGTCCTCGTATCCCTCGCTTTGTGCTGCGCTGGTCTTGCCGTTGCTTCAAGATTCACTCTCGCGAAGGAAGTTCCTTGCTTTTAACAACATTCCACAGAAAGCAAAGAGAACTTTACATTTCCAAGAACCTCCAAGGAACTCTTGCTTTCTTTTGAAAACATTCCCAAGTTAGTTAACCAAAAGGCATTCCGAGATTTATGGCAGTGGAATCTTTAATCTTGACAGGACAATCATGTCCCAAAGTTGCTTTTCGTATCCTAAGAGTGACCTTAAAATGGTTACTACTTTATGTGTTAAGGTACATACTATTTAACGGTCGCATAGAGTCTAAATGATCCTCCTTCGCTTGATGCAGTTAGACTGTCAATTTCTCGTTTATTGGATTAGATGCTGATGTTTTTCCTTCTCTAGCAACATTGAGGCTATGCATTACTATCATCATAAGAATAGACAAAGAAGGTTCCTCTGGTTGCTTAAACTAAAAGCTGTCCATGTTATTCACACGGTTCGGTTAGGAGGAACCAAGTTTATCACTTAGTAGATTGAGGTCGATATTTATCTCAAATGAGAATAATTACATGTAAGATAGTGAAGATACTAAGAAAAGAGGAATCTTATGCACTGATCGGCCTCTGATTAATTTTCCAGGTTACAAAATATGGGGCCACAAATAGTTCCATAATATTTAGACATGCGTAAGAGATCACATATATGAATGATTAGTTATCATATTATTATTAATGTTAGCCCACTCTTTATAACAGTGTTGGAATTTTAAAAAAGAATATGTATCAGATGAGATTAGATAAAGATAAATGAATACGTAATACTAAAGTTTTATTATATTGTCCGAATAATGAACTTGGTTGTTTTATATAGGCAAAAATATAAAAAATTCAATAACTAGTAAATAGAGATTTCAGTTAGCAAATCTGATTTGTAAGATAAAATTAAAAACAAACTAAAGACCTATTTAAAAGAAAATTTAACAAATCTACAATTTTGGATAAATTCCCAACATTTTTCCTCAATTCAAAATTGTTAAAAAAACTTTCACAGGCATGGAGCACATCTCTCAGCAATTCTTTATCAGTGGCAAAAATTATGGATCATAATCATAGAGATTATAACTACATTTATGTGATTTATTTTACCATCAAAAGTCTAGTAACTGTATTTATTCTTAACTAGATTAGAATTTCATTAGTCAACGTATTAGTTGTGTATGTATTGTTAGCAAAAACAAATTGTACAACAATTCTTATTTAATGGAAAGGATTCTTAAAGGAGGGCATTCAGCCTTTTACTCAAATATCGTTATTGTTGCATCCCGTTTCTGGAACTCAACTCTCTTGCGAAACATGAAACCTTAAACGTGGATATGCCCTCGAACAGTTCTTTCATTGAACCTTTAAAAGACATTATCAATTTAAACTTATTACTATTTTTTTTCTCAAGGATGTGCTCGTACAAATCAGTCACTAAGCTTAAACTCAATTATCCTATTTGCAAACGGAATTTGAAAACCTTCAAATCGGGATTTCAATTTGACTTCTTCATATCAATCATAGCTCTAAATCTCTTGTTTAATTTGAAGCAAGAATCACCTCAATCAGAGTTCTACAACTCGAGATATCAACAAATTACCATAATGTGTTCATATTCGAAACAAGCC
>JANJEY010000005.1:59063013-59077955 GCA_024703695.1 Erythroxylum cataractarum
AAATTATAAAAGCTCGATAGGAGGAACCAATTTAAGCACAAAAACCATGAATTAGGAGTCAACAAGTACATAATCACGTAAGAAATTAGGGCCAATTTATAGTATAAATTTGGTCCAATCAACAGGCCAATATAGGAGATTTGTGAAAAGATTTTGCATGATAGCTGCTCCGACAACCAAGTTATTGAGAAAAAATCATAAATTTTTCTAGAGTGAGGAATGTTAGAAAAGCTTTGAGGAGCTCAAACGCAGATTAACAAGTGCTCCAATTTTGATTTTAGATACTGGAGCTGAGAGTTATATAGTGTGTAGTGATGTTTCAAGAAAGGTTTTGGGTTATGTGATGATGCAAGGACACAAGGTGATAGGTTATGCTTCACGGCAACTAAAGCCTTATGAGTTGAATTACCCAACTCATGATCTGAAATTAGTAATAGTGATCTTTGCATTGAAAATTTGGAGATATCATTTGTATGGGGCTCAGACAAGAATTTTTATTGATCATAAAAATCTTAAGTACTTACTGAGCTAGATAGAGTTGAATTTGAGATAGAGAAGGTGGTTAGAGTTATTAAAGGATTATGATTTGTTGATTGAGTATCATCCAGGAAAGAAAAATGTAGCGGCGGATGTTTTGAGTAGGAAATCCTCAATAACCCATATATAGACAGTTTATCTGATGTTATTAGAAGACATGGCTAAGCTTAGGATAAGTTTGAAACAGGAGGAACCTGAGTGTATTGTTGTTACTTTCAGAGTGAGACCGATACTCAAAGAGAAGGTTAGGGAGTTATAAGCATAGGATGTAGAATTGAACAAGCTTCGAGAAAAAATTTAGAATGGCAAGAAATCTGAAGTGGTAATGAGGGATGATGGATTTATGGTTGTAGGGAACAAACTTTGTATTCCGAATGTAAGGAAGTAAAGGATGAAATATTTGATGAGACACAGAATGCACCTTATGCCATACACCCAGGTAGCATCAGGATGTACAGAGATCTGAAAGAGTATTTCTGGTGGAAAGACATGAAGAGGGATGTAGCAGAATATGCAAGTAAGTGTCTAGTGTGTTAGCAAGTCAAGGCTGAACACCATGTATCTTCTGGTAAGTTAAGGCCATTATCTATTCCTGAGTGAAAATGACAATGGGTAACCATGGATTTTCTGATGGGTTTGTCGAAGACTAGTAGGAAACATGATGCCAAATGGGTTATTATTGATCGTCTGATGAAGTCAGCTCATTTTTTGGCAATTAAATAGACTAATTCTCTGTATGTGCTAGCAAAGAAGTATATTGATGAGATAATGAGATTGCATGGAATTTATGACTCTATATTTTTTGACAGAGATCTCGATTTACTTTGAGATTCTAGGGGAAGCTTATAAAAGGCTCTGGGAATCAAGTTGAATTTTAGCACTGCTTTTCACCCCCAGACAAATGTTTAATTTGAGAGGACCATTCGGACCCTTAAGGGAATGCTCAGGGCATGTGTAATGGATTTTAAAGGAGCTTGGGATGAGTATTTGCCATTGATCAAATTTGTTAACAATAATTCGTACCATTCAAGCATTCAGATGGCTCCTTATGAAGTATTGTAATGGAGGAGATGTAGAACTCCTGTATGTTGGGATGAAGAAGGATAAAGGAAACTAATAGACTATAGTTGATTCATATGACGGTCGACAAGGTCAAGTTAGTTAAGCAAAGGCTTAAAGCGGCTTAGGATAGAATGAAAAGCTATACTGATGCACACCGAAAGGAAATGGAGTATGAAGCCGATGAGAAAGTCTTCCTTAAGACATCTCTTTAGAAAGGAGTTATGAGATTTGACAAGAAGGGCGAGTTGATCCCAAGATATATGGGTCCTTGGGAAATTCTTGAGAGGATTGGACCATTAGCCTATAGGTTGGTGCTGCCACCGGAATTATCATAGATTCATGATGGCTTTCATGTTTTCCTATTGAGGAGATATAGATCAGATCCCTCTCACATCATTCAGACCACTAAGGTTCAGTTGAGAGATGATTTGACTTATGAGGAGACTCCAGTGGAGATCTTGAACACTAAGGAAAAGGTCCTCAGGAAAAAGACAGTTCAACTAATAAAAGTCCTATAAAAAAATCATTCTATAGAAGAGCTCACGTAGGAGCCCTTGGAAGCCATGAAGGAGAAGTATCCATACCTCTTCAATGACTTAGGTAAGAATTTTGAGGACGAAATTCTTTTAAGAGGGGAAGAAATGTTGGCGCCCAAAATTTTTTCTTTTTTTATGAATAAGCATAATTTAAATTAATTTTGAGGTCCTGATAGATTAATTTACTTTAGAGTTAATTAGCATGTTAATGTGAGTAAGATTTTATGGCATAGGTTAATTGAATTCAAGTGTTAAGGTGGTAAGTTTACATGAGGCGCATTTTTGGAATACCACTTAAGTTTAAAAAGACGCAGGCTTATAAAGAAGGACAAAATGGGAAGAAGAAATTGTTGTCTTGTGATTGAGGAGAAGAAAAAAGTGGATTGAGAGAGAGGAGAAAGAAAAATGAAAAGAAAAGAGACGAGAAGTGACTTTCGGTGAAGTAGAGAAAAGAATGGAGTTTTGAGCTGAGTTTCATCTTTTTTTAGTCTTAAAAAAAGAGATTGGGGTTACTCAAGAAGGAAAAAAGAAAGAGGAGGGGAAGAGCTTTCTTTAGAGCCAATAATCTCATAAATTGGTGAAGATTCAAGGTAAGTTTGGTTTTTATACTTTGGATATATGGAAGGGGTTTTGGTTCATGAAGTTTAGGAAATACATGGGCTTAAGCAATCTAGAGTCAATTTTAGTGAATGTGCTTTATGGGTTACTAAATTGAATTCCTATTAAATGGAAATTTTTCATTTATGAAGGAAATCAAGAGGGGGATCAAGAGAGGCAAGAGGAGCAAGAGGGAAGACACCCCTAAGCCAACTTATTACTCAAGGAATTCAAGGTGAGTTACATTTTTGTAATTGAGTAATAAGCCATTAATATTTTCTTCCAAATCAAGAAAGTTAAATGTTTTCAATTGTATTATAAATGTGCATTTTATTGCTCTTTGAATGATTTTAAAAAGTGTTATGAGTTTAGTATGTGGATATTATGTTGATGATTTATAAAAAGATAATGAAAATGATATTTGAAAAGATATTATGGTTATGAATTCACTTTTCAAAAATATGCCATTTTGGGAAATATGTTTTCAAGTTATGAAATACATATTATGTGGGTTTGGTTTGGTCCTTTAAGTATGTCAAGTGCACTTTGACTAAAGACTTCTCCCACCTGCCCACTAGTGACATGGAACTCCTTCAAGGACTCCTATAAATTTGTGGCTACGCAAAACTATTTCGTGAGATTGCGATAATACGTTCTATTCACGGCTACACATGACCCTTATGGGAAATGTGTAATACGTTCTATTTTTGGATCTACCCAAACCATTCTGATTTGCTTATGTGTTTATGATTGGATGACAAGTTTGATACACATGTGAATTAAGTGTTTATGAATTGCTTGATAATGTGAGAATTTGGAAAATATGTGTTTTATGGATTTGATGAAAAATATTTATAATATTGAGCATTCGTAATGGTTTTGCTTAATATCGACCATAAACTTGTTACCCACGAGCTTTAAGCTCACTCCCATTCCTTCCCATCTCCAGGTGACGAGCAAGAGATCGAGTGAAAGAGAATTGAGGCATCACTCCAAAATTTGCATCTTTTTGTGTTTTAAGCTAGATTTGTAACCACAAGGCTTTATTTGCATTTTGAGCAAATTATTATTCATATATCTTTTTGTATTTTGGGATTTTGAGATTTCAATTTGAGGTTTCTCAAAATCTTTTCTGAGATAGGAGAAATGACTTTGATTATGATGATTGACTGGTGGGGTCATGCCACCCTTGTGGGATCCGTGTTCGAATGTCACTTAGGGCATCAGGCACGTGTCTCGCGAGAGTGGGGTGTCCAATAGTTCTTTAACACAAAAACTATAAGAATGCATTATTACGATTTGTTATTTCTCTTGAAATATTTCACTTTAACTAAGAAAGATCAGGTACTTCTATCTTTAGTAACTCAACTAACCATATTATTCTTGTTGTAACCTAATTTATAAATAGGATCTTTTATATGTGCTAAATCATTCCTATTTACGAATTTGACGTTGAATCTTCTATATTCTTCACTTAAATTTAGCTTGGTAAATAAGCATACATAATTTTTAATAAACCAAAATCTTCATTAAAACAAAGAATTCAATTCAAAACAGAATCATTATAGGTTTCATCCCACCAAGATCTATATCCCAATTAGTTCATATTAAAACAAATAAAATTCATAATAAAAACGAAAGAGCATTTGAAAGAAATTTTAATTCTCATTTCTTGAATCTCGAATGTTCTTAATGAATCTTGATAAATCTTCTTATTTTGCTCCAATATTGTTTTCTTCTTAATCCCATTAGCTTTTTCTTAAGCTTTTAATTGATTTACAATGTTTTCATAAATCTTAAAAACTCCTTTCCCTTTTATTTTCAACTACCTCTTTATTTAAACATAGTTTAAACATGTTACCATGTTGGACTCTCTAGTTACTTAAAAAATTATTTTAAAATTTTTACATAATAAATCACTTATAACATAGGTCTGTATCTCCACTATGTTGTTAAATAAGGACAAAATATGTAGGATGTTGCAGATGCTAGAGAAACATAATGTTTTTTTGTTGAACATGGCTAGAACACGAGGATGTGTTAGTGTTATGTTAGTCAGGTAGATCGCTTCCTTAAAAGCAAAATATAGCATGATTGAATACGAGGAGTAACACAGTAGCATATCGACGTCACATTTTGAGTTGTTAATTTAAAATATGTTCAATTTGGTCCAATTTGGCTCAAATCTCTTTAACATTTTCCTTCTTTATTGAGGGTCTAAAATAAGACCTAAAAATAAAATATGTCTTTTTGGCTACCAAATCTTATAAAAACATCAGATCTAATCTTCATGTTTTGAAAAATTATGCTAAAAATATAGTCTATTTAGAAAATATCAAATTCCTCTATATTTAAGCATTTGTTCATCCTTAAGTAAAGTAAATTCATTACTCATAACTAAAATAAGAGGCAAATTGAGGAAAGCATCAAACAACTTGAACATATCAATAAAGATCCTCTATTATTTATTCAATTGCAAAGTTTATGAATTGTTAGGTATCTAACTACTTATATCCAATTAGATCAATTCAATTCACTTAAGCTTAAATTCAATTTATAAAACCTAACTCAGTGTATGAATGAACATCATAAGAAAATGCTTCAACTTTAAACATGTTTATACCCTTTATTGAAGTAAAAAGAAAAACAATAACTTTAAACCACACATGAGCATTTAGAGCATGTTTAAAAATTCACTTAACCTTTTAAAGTTAGAGTAGATACCTAGTCATGAATATTCCTAGTTACTCAACTAAGTGACTATTTTAAACAACTAATAATATTACTCTTTAACAGCTAACAAAGTAATACTTTATGCTCACATATTCAAATATTTTTTTTCTTTTTTATATGAGAGAATGAAAATACTTAATAAGAATTCACATTTAACTTAGTACGTACAAATTATACAAAATGCATTATGATGTAAATCAATTATTGATTATTTAAATGAATAAATTAAAATAACTCAACATAGTCATTAAAGCTCATATCTATTTACCTAAATACTTTAAACCACAATAACAAATCAAACTTATAGCAAATATCTTAATCAATATGCTTTAACAGTTAAAAATTTTCCAAAATTGCTCCCTATTAAGTCAATCGTAGTGATATTGATAAACAGGGAAACTAAGTCCTTTAAGTTCCCCCACACTTAAGTTGCATTTTCCTAAACATATATCACATGTAAGAATAATAAATAAATAAGGGTATGAGAAGATAAAATAAGAGAATTGGTATTTCCTTGACAAAATAAAAGAAAATTGTGCAATTCCTATGAAATTTCCTTAATAATTTGCTTAATAGTAAACTATTGTCCAACGTAGTCATGTTATCTAACACATAAAGAACACAATGAAAATACATTATAAATATTGAATGTATTAGTCATAGGATGCGATATCTGATAAAGGTAATAAAAAATAATCACCCACGACTCAGCCACATCATTAACTAACATTTGATAGACCAAATCACTATAAGGTTTCGATCATGTATCTCATACATAATATATACTAAATATACATAATATATCTCATACCTCGGCTCTATCATGCAGGGAGATGGCAACATATATGACGATATATTACACCGTATTAGATCTGGGTGGACCAAATGGCGGGGTGCTTCAGGTGTTTTATGTGATAAGAGGGTCCCTATAAAATTGAAAGGAAAGTTTTATAAAATGGTTATTCGACCAATCATGTTATATGGGGTAGAGTGTTGGCCTACTAGACATAGCCATACGCGTCAGCTATTAGTAGCAAAAATACGTATGCTTAGGTGGATGTGTGACATTACCCTGAGGGATAGGGAACGGAATCAGGTAGTGCGGCTAGACTCTAGGTTGCTAACATTGCAGACAAATTGCACGAGAAAAGACTTAAGTGGATTGGGTATGTACGTAAGATGCCCTTTGATCCGCTGGTTCGATGTGGTGAGAGAATCAACCTAAGTAGCTACTAGAGGAGGAAAGGAAGGCCTTACAAGACCTAGAGGGAAGTGATCAAGAATAATATGTCGGAGTTGGATCTCACTAAGGCAGTTATTAAATTTAGGAAAGTCTGGCATGATAGGATAAGGATAAATGACACCCACTAGAATCTTTGTGTCTTTTATTTAAACGATGGGACGTCTAACCCCATGTCCTTTACTCATTTGTGAATAGTTAGTTGTAGTTAAGGCTTCAGGTGTAGATTAGCTAAGGGACGTCAGGGTAGGAAAGGGGCGACTTCGAGTAGCGACAACAAGAACCGATCTTTACACAGGTTGAGGTCATGGCCGATCTGGCCAACCAGTAGGTATGTCCTTTTGTCTGGTGGTGCATTCAAATCACTAAATGTTCGTGCGAGCCAGTTCTTTAATTATTGCTTCTGTTTTTTTATGCATCACTTTTACTTGTCACATCTACATGTGGGTCTATCGGAAAACAGGCTCTCTACTACGTAGGAGTAAGACTGCATACTATACGACCTCCTCAGACTCCGCCACAATGCCGGACTTCAGACTGGGTGTGATGATGATGATGACATAGTAAAAAATAAAACAAAACCTCAAAAACCATATCTATTCATGCATATAGGTATAGAAAACAAAAACATGAAATGTAATATATTTGCATACCTTTTCGACGATCTCCTTTGTACTTTAATCTTCTTCGCAATGGATTATTGTAAATCACAACGATCAACGTAGACCGTCTCTAATGAAACTCCACACGAAGATAGAAGGATGAAACCTCACCAGGAGATTGTTAAAGTTTTTTCTTTGTTCTAGCAAAGACAAGAACTCTTGTGAGAGTTAGAGAGAAAAAGAGTGTGTGTGTAAGAAAAAACCTTTCTTTCATTTGTGTTCTACACAAGATGCATGAAAATCATCTCTATTTTCTGCACCATTTGGCCTTCCATAACCCTCATCACTAATGGAGAGTTATGGGAAGTTAATGGTCATGAATAACATGTAAATGGAAGTTATGGAAAGTTAATGATCATGAATAGCATGCATTAATGGAAGTTTTGGGAAGTTAATGACCAAATTGGCAGCCAACAACACTTGTTTCTAATCCATTCCATGCAACGTTTTCTAACACGATCATATCACAATATAATCCTGAAACACTCTCTCATATCTTGAATCACCATTTAAGACCATTTTACTCATCCTTTAGATCTCCTATATGTGTGCCCATTAGGTTCTCGGTTATGTTGGTCACTTGAATTAACACTTAATTCAAGTAAGACAAAAACGGTATCTACTAACATATCATGACTCCCAATTGACCGGAAAGTCAGTGGTTTGACTACCCCTTCCATACACAATGTTGCTATGCAATTCATCCTTTTACCATCTACACCACACTTGGGTCAGAGTATGGTCAAAGTGTTAACTCCCACTAGACTGACTACGTCACATTTAGTCTAAGTGATATTAGATTTTATTATAAGGATCTCATTACTCTCTGTATCATTGAAGACTCTCTTCATGACATATATTTGCTCTGGCCAAAGACTACCAAGTAATGACCCCAATAAGAGGTAATGGGTATCATCTCCTTCTATCAGGAGTAGTGAATCCTTTATTGGCTACTCAATTACCTCCGAATACGTCAAGCTGTACCCAATCACTACCTTGTGAGTAACCCCTGAAATGCACTGATGAATGGAGTCAAAGAATAGGATCAATATCTGAGATATCCTTAAGAACCTCAAGTTAAAGATACTTCCTTCATTGCTCTCATGAGACTATCATTGACACTAGAATAGAATATAAATATGATTGTCTCATAGTAGGTCAATCCAATGTACTTACTACCCTTAGTAAGTATCCATATGTTAACTCTAAACAACTCATGTTTACAACTTATGAAATTAACTTCTTGATCCAATCAAGGAGTATAACACGTGCTAGTCTATCTAGATTAATGATATCCTATCTTATTAATCCTGTAACTAAGGAAAGTTTAGATACTAACGTAATTACATATGATAGGAATCGGATTATCATGATTTCATGATGGTTTCCTCCATGCTATGTTTTGTATCAAGGACTTCATTAAATCAATTTAAGATCAACATCAAATCCATAAATGTATTAACATTAAAATAATGAAAATGCCTGTATTAATCATAACATGATTTGTATAAAAAGAGTTAAAGGTGATTGCCTTTAGAGCACTTCTCTAGCAAACTCTCACTTACAATAAAGCTAATCGCCTTAATATCTAATACCATAGGCGTGTACATATGACATAAAACTCTTTTGTGAAATAGGCTTAGTCAATAGATCAACTATATTCTGATCAGTGGGAACTCTCTCTATCTTGAAATCATTTCTACTAATGATTTCTATAATCAAATGGTAATGTCTGAGTACATGTTTTTACTTCTGATGAGACCTCTGTTCCTTCGCATACGTTGTAGCCCCGTTGTTGTCAGAATACAACTACACTGGGTCAGTGATGCTCAGAACCACACCAAGTTCCATGATGAACTTCTTGATCTAAATTGCTTCCTTTGCTACTTCTGAAGTTATAATGTACTCCACCTTTATCGTCGAATCTGCAGTTGTCTCTTATTTGTAACTTCTCTAACTAACTATACCACCATTCAATATGAATACATATCCGAACTGGGATCTAGATTCATCTCTATCGGATTGGAAATTGGCATTAGTATACCTGCTTACCACAAAATCACCTTCTCCATATGCCAAAAATACATCCTCTGTTCTTCTCAAGTACTTAGGGATATTCTTGACAGCCATCCAATGACCCTTGCCAAGGTTTGACTGGTATCTTCTCGTAACACTTAAAGTATACAATACATCAAGTCTAGTACATAACATAACATATATGACTGCACCACCATTCATTGTGAATATAAATCTAGACTGGGATCTGCAGTCATCCCTATCGGATTGAAAACTAGCATTAGTATACTCACTTACCATGAGATCACCTTCTCCATATACAAAGAATACATCCTTGGTTCTTCTCAAGTACTTAAAGATATTCTTAATAGCTACCCAATGGCCCTCATCAGGGTTTGACTGGTATCTACTTGTAACACTTAAAGCATATTAGACATCAGGTCTAGTACATAATAAAGCGTATATGATTGATCTTATAACTGAAGCATAAGGAATCAAACTCATGTGAGTCCTCTCATCTTGTGTTTTTGGACATATAGATTTAGAGAGTGTAATCCCATATACTATGAGAAGATAACCTCTCTTGGACTGCTCCATGCTAAACCTCTTTAACACCTTATCTACGTATGTAAACTGAAAAAGATCAAGCAACCTCTCATATTTATCTCTATAGATCCTTATCCTCAAAATATAAGTTGCTTCTCAAAGGTCTTTCATAAAGAAGTTCTTAGCTAACCAACTTTTGACTGATTGCAAAGTTGAAACTTCATTTCCTATTAACAATATGTCATCTACATATAGTACAAGGAACGTGATTGTACTCCCAAAAACCTTTTTATACATATGTGGCTCATCTAGATTCTGTGAGAAACCAAACTCTTTGATTCTCATCAAATCGAATATTCTAACTCCTAGATGGTTGCTTCAATCCATAAATTGATTTCTAAATCTTGCATACCTTTTCTCCATTTATGGATATGAAACCATCAGATTGTGTCATAAACACATTCTTTGGTTAGGTTTCCATTAAGGAAAGTCGTTTTCACATCCATTTGTCATATCTCATTATCATAATGAGCGACAATGGCTAGGAGTATCTTAATGGATTTAAGCATAGCTATTAGGCTAAACGTTTCTTCGTAATCAACACCTTGCCTTTGATGATAACCTTTAGCTATAAACCTAGCTTTAAGGGTAACTACATTACCCTCCATGCTAGTTTTCTTCTTGAAAACCCATTTGCACCTTATTTGGTGGGTCAACCAAAGTCCATACTTGGTTTTAATACATGGAATCCATTTCGGACTTGATAGCTTGAAGCCATTTGTCAGATTCTAAACTCTTCAAAACCTATTTATAGGTAGCAAGCTCATCATCTTCTATGAACAATATGCCATTAAGTTCACTTATTAGAAATTCATATCTCTCAAGAATATGACGTATCCTACCTGACCTACGAACTTCTTATGTGTCAGAAGGTTGAACTATTATTTCATTTTCATGAACAATAATATCAAGTTCAGGCAATTGATCTACGTCTGTTTGAGTTTCTTGAACTTTCACAAGTTCAATTTTTCTCCCATTGTCTTCTCTTAGAAGAAACTCTTTCTCTAAAAAGACAACATGTTTTGAAACAAATACCTTATGTTCCGAAACATGGTAGAATTGATATCCTATAGTTTCCTTAGGATATCCTACAAACAGACACTTGTCAGATTTAGCTTCAAGCTTATCTGACTGAATTTGCTTTATATAAGTAGGACATGCCCAAACTTTCATATGAGAAAGATAGGGTTTCTTGTTATTCCATATCTCATATGGAGTAACATCAATTGACTTTGATGGGACTTTGTTTAATACATAAACAGAAGTTTCAAGTGCATATCCTCAAAAGGATTTTTTACATTTTCTAAACCCATCATAGACCTTACCGTGTCTAACAAGGTTTAGTTTTTCCTCTCAACCACACCATTATGTTGTGGTGTGTAAGGCGGAGTCCACTTAGACAATATTCCATTATCCCTAAGATAATCCAAAAACTCTTGGCTTAAGTATTCACCAACTTGATCCGATCGAAGTGATTTAATACTTCTCCCAAGTTGTTTCTCAACTTCATTTCTGAATTTTATAAACCTTTCAAAGGCTTCAAACTTGTATCTCTTAAGATACACATACCTATATCGAGAATGATCAGCGATAAAGGTAATGAAATATATGAAACCACCTTTGGCACGTATGGACATCGAACCACATACATCAGCATGTATTAGGTATAAAAGTCATCAAATGCCTTCTTCTGTTTTAAGGACTCCAAATAAGCCTTACGATTTCTCTTTCAGTGGCCATCGTTGCCATAGTGGAAGCAAGTTCCCTTTGAGGCAGTCTTCTTTGCTTTCTTGACACCTTCCTTAGGCCCTGTAGGCTTCTTCTTCTTTTAGTTCTTTTTCTTCAAACCATAAAAGTCCACCAACATCACAACCTTGTCCTTCCAAACAGATGGCTCAACTGCTTTGAGTATGTTGACCAACTTGAGAATTATGCTGGATATATTTTTCATCCAATAATTAAGCACAAATTGTGAGTAGTTTTCGATTAAACCCGTCAGAATTAAGTCAATAATTAATTCATAATCCAAAACAAAACCTAAGGAGGCCAACCGCTAGATGTAGCCATTCATCTTTAGTGCATACTACACTGGAGATGTGCCCTCAACCATTTTGGAGTGGAAGAGAAATTGCAAAGTCTCGAACCTTGCTTGCTCATCAAAGAGCTCCCTAAAATGATAGACTATAGTACAAGTATCCATAACCTCGTGCTACTTTTGTAGCTCCGATAACATATTGACTTGCACAATACAACCAGCCATCTTGCTATTATCGAGATGCTTCCTATATGCCCTCTAATCATCATCAGAAGCATCAGCAGTAGGGAGATCTGAAAGTGGTTCTTCCAAGATATAATCAAGCTTCTTAGACTTGAGAACTATTCTCAAGTTCTTGAGCTAGTCAAGGAAATTTGGTGTAGTTAACTTGTTAGCTTCCAGTAATAATCTTAGATTCACACTAGTACTCATGGTGCTAACTCGGGCAATAGTAAACTTTCATTAAAGAGATAAAAAATAGAATATACTTGAATGCATGCCTATAATGACTTTAATAACACGCATTATGGATCCCACTATTTTTCATGAATTCATAACACTCAATATAAATCCGAAAGAGCTCGTAGAGAAATTCTCCTAGTGGGTCGATATCCAATATTGATCGCTCATCGTTACGCTAGTCAAAATAAAATAACTAAACCTACTACTATAGCAGTGGTAAGTCTAGGTCAATCCTAGAGTGTGTGTGTGTAAAGTTTATCAAATAAAATTAACCAGTGTTTAGGTTTAACGAGAGGGGGGTTTGTTTTTAAAAGAACAAAATAAAATAAAACTAACTAATAAAAATAAATTAAAGAAAACATGCAAAAAATGATAAAAGTGGGAATTTGGTAAGAAGCTGGTTCCTTGGTTCAATCTTGGCCTATACTTTAATTAAACATATTTTATTAATTTGTTATTCTCAAACCTATCCTAGAAACTATTAATCGTGAGTTAATAAGTAACCCGAGTTTTTCCTTAGGTTTTGTTTAATTAAGAAGCAATCGTTAATTAAACCTAACTACCGAATAACCTAGGATACGATCTCTAGATTGAATTAGGCAGTAGCATTACGAATTAAGAAAACCAATTAATCAAGGCAAAAATAATATACGAATCGTCATTTAACCTAGGTCATATTATTCCCAATGATTACAAATCATTAATCGCTACACATAAATTTAAACATAATAATTACGGATTATATCGAAATTCTAACAATGGATTTATAATTAAACAATTCAATGAATGCATTAAAATCATCTTTTTACAATACCCAATAGGTTCATACACAAATAACTGAACAATAAAAAATCCAATTATCCATACATAATACCCAAATTAATTAACATAGGATAACACAATTAATTTCTAATGCGAGAAAGAAACAACAAAATAATTAAAAAAATACTTAACTAGGGTTGTTGACATCGATGTCACCTCTAAACTAGTGTCACGATGTCTAAATCTTCATGGATCTTTCCCAAAAAATGCTTCAACCCCCATTTTATAGCCTCATTGAAGACCCCTTCAGTTCTCCTTCACGTGCACTCCCTCTCTTCTATCGCAGCTCTTCTCCAACCACCAAGCCATAGCCCACTCTCTGCTGCACCTCTCTATGCACTCCTCTCTTCACGGCTCTCACTATTCACTCTGACGGGATAATTTTAACTTCATTTTTTTGGTCCACCGCTACTGTTTACTCCCATAAACTATCTCAGCCTGTGCATAACATCTGCGTTTGTTTGCATTTAATGAAAACGTATGCGTTGAACGTAGATGTTCTAGTTTACTGCGTTGCTAAAACACAAACGTTGTTTGCATTTAATGAAAACGTTTGTGTTGAACGTAGACATTCCAGTCTACTACGTTGTTGGTTTTGCCTTATTCTCGTGCACAACATTTTCTTCTTCTTGCATTGTCATTTTTGTCTCTTTTTCTAGCTACTTGCTTTAAAATTTTTCTTCTTCTTTGTGTTCCATTTTTCTTGTATTTTAACGTTCTTCTTTTTGCTCCATGAAGACAAGTAAAAATTGATCTTCATAAAATAACCCAAATGAAGTACTTTCGACGGGCTTTAATTTATTTGCTTCCAAATTGTACCTAAAATCATATATGAATTAAATTGAGTATCTTAAGTATTTTCATGTCAATAATCTCTAAGTATTATGGAATAATTTCATAATTAATTAAAAACCAATCAAATATCCCTAAGAATGACCTTAGGTTTGCCCAACAAGCCACTTTAGTTCAATCGGTAGGTATCGATCATACCAATTGCATCTCTAATGCAATTATCGAATCTAGTACTATCAAATGTTGATATGTGTACACTATTGGGCTATCAACTCTTGACACATGTACATCTGATGTACACTTCCCAACTTCACCTTTGTCCACGTTGAGCTTGAGTTTGCCCAACAAACCAATGCTTCTAGTTAAAATCAACCCATTAATTCAAAAATCCTATTTCCATAGTTTGAACATATATGTGTAAAGCTAACTTGGGTTTGCCCAACAATCCTAACTTTAAAAGGACTCTGGTTCTCACCATATTAAAGGAATGCATTAGTTTTAATATTCTAAGTGAGGGGGCTTGAATAAGGTCTCATCTAACTTAGATGGTCTTATACATACATGCATACATATATATCTATATAGTTACTATAATTATATGGCATGATATGGACTATCCAATTAAATTGGGCCTAAGCCCATAACCATCCATCATACAAGCTCATACATGCTCCTAACCATGCATTCTCTAATGTATATATGTAAACACATCATTTTGGTTTTGTCATCTTATTGATCCTAAAATGAAGGCCCAATCTAACATTAGGATCTAAGCCCAATCCAACACTTAGATTTACTATCTTCCTTTTACTAACTTGGCTAAAATTACTATTGTATGTTAT
>JANJEY010000005.1:59242811-59254101 GCA_024703695.1 Erythroxylum cataractarum
TCATAATTTCTCTTAACAAAGTTCTAATCCCATCTCTTAAAATTTTTAATATTCATAAATCACCATGATTTGATACTGCTCAATTGGTCAGAATATGCAACAAAAGTGCCCAATTGGTTTCCACATCGCTTAAAGTATGTTCTACTAGAAAATGCGACAACAAACTTGAGAAGATTGCTCTCGTTGGACATATTAAAAGCAGCATTTGCGTTAGCCTTTAGATATTTAAACACTACTTCACTAGCTAAAATTTGTATAACCATTTTCATAGTAATATGGAGTAAAAAGCCTAGATGTATCATAACAAGCTGCAACAATTTATCTTCTTGAATAATACGTTCTGATATAAAAAATAAAATTTAAAATCCATTGTATCCTTTTTTCAAAACGTGAAAGAGATGCATTATATTTGTATCCATTCAAAACGTTTTGATATTAAGGGTAACAGGGAATTATTAACCACAAAAGCATCCTTTGATCTGTCATCTGTGTGTGTATGAGTGGGGCCTGTTCGGTCATGAGATTGAAAAAGAGGAGAGTCAAAGAAAGGAGATGGTAAGGTACTTTTTTTCTCGACTTTCGGCCACACATATCACCGTCAGTAACAGTAACCCCTTCGTAGCTGATGCTGATCTTTATTGTTAATATATATATCAA
Source organism: Erythroxylum cataractarum (assembly GCA_024703695.1). Taxonomy (NCBI): domain Eukaryota; kingdom Viridiplantae; phylum Streptophyta; class Magnoliopsida; order Malpighiales; family Erythroxylaceae; genus Erythroxylum; species Erythroxylum cataractarum. Next base: position 59,243,469 of record JANJEY010000005.1, read on the forward strand.
TCTGAAATTGGCTTTCTCTGCCCATTTGAATTATTTATGCTAAATTTCTAATATCTCATATTAAATTTAAAAATTAGTTAGAAGGTAAATTAAGGACAACAAACAATTGGTGAGAAGGAAATAGCTAAACATGAAAAGGAAGCAAATGATTGAACCAAAACAATTTCAATGAAAGTGAGAAGAATATTCCTGGGTTTTCATCTTTTACGAGTTTTTACAAACAAAATCCCATGCATGTGTATGCTTTATATGTTAAGATTTATAGTTATGTCAACATATATTTAAGCTTTAGCAAATACATATCCAATTTGTGATGGTGATTGTTTAGTTTCGTACAAATCCATCCAAACAGACGACGATTCAGACTTATAACAAAATAAAGAAAGAACGGAGCTATAAGCAATTGCTGGAAAAGAAGGACGACCCCATATTTGTTTCATTTCTGGTAAGCACTTCTGTTTGTACAAGTTTAAGTTCTTTAGGTATCTATCTTTCACCTTCTTCTTTTCCTTTTCTTTTGCTGTTACTTTCCATTTTTGGGTGCGTGGGGATGTATGATCCTTTGTAGTATTTACGTTAAACGATGTAGATATCTAAGGTCTTGACTTTCGTTTCGATTTCTGTTGGATTATAATGGTTTAAGCAGCAATTTTATACGGTTTTATGATGATCTTTTGTTGCTTTTTCCCCAATATCTCATTTTATGTTTTTTTCAAGTTTAAGAAAGTGTGATCCATTCGTTTGCTTGATAGGAGTCTCGTGAGAAAAGAAAAAGAGAGACCATAGAAAGAGGAGGATCGGGTGGGGGTGGGTGGAACAAAAAGAATTAATTATTTTGTCTGGCTTCTATTATTAGTAAAAGAGAGTCCATGCTCATGGAGAATTGGTTTTTGGGCGTGTGACATGCATCTTAATAGTTCCAGACAAGCTTAAAGCAGGTTGTTCTTTTGTGCAGGTCATCCTATCAGAATAAAGACGAACAGTGAAGGACTTAGTTTTTCTACGCTTTGATTTACACAGCCGTTTGAGGATGGGGACTTTTGAGCCAGTTCTGCAAGTTTTGAACGGGGCTGGCCCCTGCATATTTACTTCAAACCCATATTTTAGCAATTCAGTTTTAAAATTTCCTTCTAAACTTAGTATAAAATCTAGAAGCAAAAGAGCTTCAAGACGTACTGGCATGTCTAAATGTCCAAGAATTTTCCAGAATCACATAGGAAGTTATTGGTTTTCAGGGTTAAGTAATGGTGATATGCTTAAGATTGCAGCAGAAGCTGATAGATTGCAGTCTCTATGTTGTAAATGTCAGCGTGCAGAAAATGTTAGTGGATTAACTACTGAAGATGGAAATGGTAAATGGTTTATAGACAATGCAAAGACATTACATGTAACTGGTGCTGTGGATGCATCGAATGTTTTAGAGTTTGGGAGTATTCAGCAGTCAATACCGGAAAGACAGGACTTGAAGTCCAATGGCATTGCGAACCAGGAAAATGGGAGTTTGACAGGCAATGGTGCCGTAGAAACAGTTCGAGATACCCCTGGGAAGGTTAGTGTAGATTCAACAGCAGATGAGGCATGGGACCTACTGCGGGATTCTATGGTTTATTACTGTGGCAGTCCCATCGGAACAATAGCTGCCAACGATCCCACCAGTTCCAGTGTATTGAATTATGATCAGGTCTTCATTAGAGACTTCATACCTTCTGGTGTCGCTTTTCTTCTGAAAGGAGAATATGATATTGTTCGGAACTTTATCCTCCATACACTTCAGTTGCAGGTAATTCATAGCTCAATTTACTAACTTTATCTGTCAACAGACCCTCATATAAGGCCTTTTTGTTACTCTCACTTTTCTTCTTTCAATTGCTGATTTATGATTGCACACAGTGGGCATCAGCATTGTGTTTTATATTTTTGTTTTTGTTCTGTCTTTTTTTTGCTTTAAATTATCCTTTTAATTTGTTGACATTCTTTTTACCCCTGTGGATAATTGTTGGTGAAAAATGTGGTTAAGGTTGTGATGGAATTTCCAGTGAGATTCTATTTCTTACTTTTCTAATTAGTCGGAGGAGAATTTCTATATCAGTTGCTTTAAGTACTTGTTTTTGGTTTGTCTTAATGTGCCTTCTTTATCCTCTCCCTGTGACCATGGAAAAATAAGAATTGTTTCTGATGCAACCTAGGATGCAAGTGCATGCCTAATTGCATATATTTGATCAAATAGTTTTGGTTAAAAGTTTTTGTGATTGTAATGTTAACATAATTTTGCCTTATATGCTTGACTAAGAATGATAGCACCTGTGCAGGATTTGGCTTACAAACATGTTTGTACAAAACCTAGAACATTACATTCATACGGACACAATGGCAGCTGCTTCATAAAAATTTAGGATTTTGATCTTTTTCCAGACCTTGTTGTCAGAGTGGTAGCATGTTATACAACTTTGTCATATTTGGGGCAATGTTCCTATGTTTATTGTCTATCTTTATATATTTAAGTTTATCATTTCAGAGCTGGGAGAAAACAATGGATTGTCACAGTCCTGGCCAGGGATTAATGCCAGCTAGTTTCAAGGTGCGTACAGTGCCTCTAGATGGTGATGAATCTGCAACAGAAGAGGTATTGGATCCTGACTTTGGAGAGGCAGCAATTGGCCGTGTTGCACCAGTTGACTCTGGTATTACAATTTTGTAATACATATATTTCCTTTGAAAAGGTGTTTTCCTTTCACCTTCCTGATAGGTCGTTTTGTTTTGACTTCAGGACTATGGTGGATTATCTTATTACGTGCATATGGAAAATGTTCTGGTGATCTTTCAGTCCAAGAGAGGATTGATGTGCAAACTGGAATTAAGATGATTCTTAGGCTCTGTCTTGCTGATGGTTTTGACATGTTCCCAACATTACTGGTGACGGATGGCTCTTGTATGATAGATCGCCGAATGGGAATTCATGGTCACCCTCTAGAAATCCAGGTAATTTGTTTTTGTTGTCCACTTATATCAATTAAAATCTTTCCTGTTAAGAGTCAGCTGTTCAATTCAATTGGTAAATCTCATGACTATTGCGCTCAGTGAAATGGGCACCATAGGAAAGGAACTGTAGCATCGGCTTTCTTATCTTGTAGGTACTCTGCATCCATTCATCCTTGTTCATTGCAGTTCTGGTGCAAAGGAAAAATGATTTGTAGAATACAGGCAACCTCGACAAATTGATTAGATAATCAGTTAACTTTTAGGTTTATTTTGTGTGCGATATGTTATGAAAATCTTATATTTGTATGCGATATGTTATGAAAGTCTTATATTTTTAGTAGTTCATGTGGATCTCCTTTATGCTGTTTTTCATTGCAGGCACTATTTTATTCAGCATTACTTTGTGCACGGGAGATGCTTGCTCCAGAAGATGGATCAGCTGATCTTATTCGAGCGTTGAACAACCGTCTAGTGGCTCTGTCATTCCATATAAGAGAGTACTATTGGATTGATTTGAAGAAACTAAACGAGATTTACCGCTACAAGACTGAAGAGTACTCTTATGATGCTGTTAACAAGTTCAACATTTACCCAGATCAGATACCTCCGTGGTTGGTGGAATGGATGTCCAGTCAAGGAGGTTATCTGATAGGAAACTTACAACCAGCTCACATGGATTTTCGATTCTTTTCTCTTGGAAACATATGGTCTATTGTAAGTGGTCTGGCAACGATAGAGCAGTCTCATGCCATATTGGATCTTATTGAAGCTAAGTGGATGGATTTAGTAGCAGAAATGCCGCTGAAGATATGCTATCCTGCTCTTGAAGGTCAGGAATGGCAGATTATCACTGGTAGTGATCCTAAGAACACGTAAGGATGCTAACATTCTGAAATTGGAGTACTTTTGCTAACCTATCATGTTTATTTTCTCATGGTTTTGTTTATTGGCACAGGCCTTGGTCGTACCACAATGGAGGTTCCTGGCCAACTTTGCTATGGCAGGTTAGTGAGTTGATTGTATTTATGGTGCTCGTGTTTATCAGAAGTAGCTTGTGGGAGGATAATAGATTAAATTAGCAAAGAAGAAATAAGAAAGCATCAAAAACATCATTCCGATGGTTCAGAAATCTGGGCCAAGCGATTTTGTAGAAGAGTTTCAAGTACATTATGATATCCGTTAGGAACTTTGTGCTTAATTGTAATTCATGCACAAAATAAGGTGGCTAATAGTGAATCAATGATACCTTTTATTGCTAGATATTGGAATTTAACACTGACATTATTTAGGCGATTTTCAGCTGACAGTTGCCTGCATAAAGATGGATAGGCCAGAAATTGCTGCAAGAGCCATTGAGATTGCTGAGAAACGTATATCACAAGACAAGTGGGCTGAATATTATGATACGAAAAGAGGGAGGTTCATTGGAAAACAAGCACGTCTTTTCCAGACCTGGTCTATTGCCGGATACCTTGTGGCAAAGCTCTTACTTGCAGACCCAAGCACAGCCAAGATGCTCATAACCGAAGAGGATACTGAGCTTGTTAATGCCTTCTCTTGCATGATTAGTGCCAACCCTAGAAGAAAACGCGGTAGGAAGAATTCAAAACAGACCTATATTGTGTGAGTCGCTCAAATATGATTCACATGTTTGGAATGGGTAAGTGGACTCATGTCTTCAGGTCCAATTATCATTGGTATTAAGTTGAAATTGGCTTACATTTAACGTAATCATTTATTGTTCCATTGATTTGGGTGGATAAGGTGAATTTCTTCTACACCTTATACATTTATCACATAGAACAGACTTTGAAATATCCTTTGTATGAATATACTCTTCTAATTATTCTTTGTATAATAATCTATGTATTGGTATATATAATGGATCACAACGTTTTATTAAAATTTGATGTGAGATGATGATCAAATGCAAGACTTGTGTACTTTTTTGTATATATGATTTATCATGCTTTGAAATTGCATACAGAAAAGTGCTGCATTTCAGATGCTTTTACTGGAATGAGATGATGAAACTTGATGATTAGCTGAGCTATCATTAGGGTGATATTCAGTTAATGATAACTTGAGCAAGCTTAATGATGGTAGGGTGAGTATGTTGTTCTCCTGGGAAGGATCGAGCAACTCTGACGCTGACTCGATTTCTGTATGGACATTGATAACTATGAATGAATGACAGCACAGCAGGAATAGGGGTCTACATTTATTACTATTTACTTGTGCCCATTTGAGCCTGTTGAGAAATGAATTGGCAATAGTGACAAAGGAATTATAGTGTCAACCACGTCCACAGTCTAAAAGTAGTAGCCTCTGTTGAAGCAATTATTAAGTATTAGCATTGCATCATGATGATTATGCATTTAATTAGTCATGGAAAATTATTAATCTATTTTACAGTAATCAGTAATTCTAAGTAAGAATTAGAATTAAAAATTAATCAATGCAAGTGTTCCACCTCTGAAAGGTATATGTTTAAGTTGAAATGCTAATATGTCGATGTTAATTTTGCTAATATATTTATTAATTCAAAGCCAAAAAAGAAAACTTGATACATGAGTTGTAAGGGGACTTTGGTTTCTTAGGCGTTGTTTTATTAATATTTGGCAGGCCCGAGATATTCGCCACCCTTAACTACTAAATTACCGACAAGCGGAGAAATTAACGAAGACTGGGACAGAATTAGCGGGTCTGATTGGGGAGGGGACAATTCCAATTTCTTTTTTAAAAAGAAAAGAAGTTCACTGACGAGAGATTAAATTCCTAAAAGGAAATTAGAGAAAAGATTCAACATTGATAACGTACGAGTGTACAAACTCTTTTAAGAAGATCAACAGTGCGATGTGGTGAGAGTCATTAGTATTTTGCCTTCACGTTAGTTTGTGTTGGTCCCATTGAATATATTAGCATGTCCCTTTTTATTTCTCCACAACTTTTAGTTTTCTCGACAAAATCATTCTTATATAACTTTGTGATTTAAGTTTAGTTGAAAAGATATTCTTATAATTAAAGTCCTCGATCAAAATTCCACTAACATCATACTATAATTTTAATCAAACTCTCAAATGAATTTATATAAATATGAATTACATTAGTGTCAACCCAACACAGCCAATGTGCACATGAAAATTCTGTCAGATAAAAGAATTTATAATTTCCTTTAACATCCAATCACACGTCTCTTAATTTCTTTTAACCTACAAGGAAACGTTCGAATTTGTTTTTTTTTTTTTTTAAAATGAAACTTGTCGTTACGTATGTAAACTGCCGCCTTTTTAGTTAGAAATCGCTTTAAACCATAAGGAACTTTTAAAATCAATAAGTAAAACAATTTAGCCATGGAGAACAAGTACAAATCAAGCCAGCACATGAAAGAGACAAGCTGAACAAAGAAAAAGGGTGGAGAGGAGAGGAGAGGACCTGGTCTTTTCTTATTTAATCATTTTTGTGAAATATTCTTAAACTAGCTTACTTGCAAAGCACATTTTGACGTTGCTTATCTTTCGTGATTAAATATCCATCGCTATCAAGTTTGGGTTGGACAACGTTTTAATACGCTGTAACAAAATTCCAATGCTTGTACAGCTTCAGATCGTCCTATCTCTTTTGTCGTCAGATAAAAACAACAAATGCAAAACGTTATTCCCAAAAACATGCTTAAGTTATGCATGCAATCCACCAAAATTAGCTAATATCTGGAAACTATAGCTGTGGATTTTGAATAATAGAATGTCTCGTGGCCTTAATCCGAACCTCATCATTCCTTGGCTGAGAATGATTTGAATTGACAACTGGGGGATGACCGTGCTCCAAACAATCCTCTGTTCTGTTGACTTACTCATTAATGAAAATTTTAAATAATTATGATTACACTTTAATTGGAAAACAGCTACAGGGCCCATGTTTTCGGCCATATGGCCCAACCTCCTTCTGCCGTCCCCATGACCCCAACTCAAATACCCATACAAATCTCCTCTTCAAAGCCTCACTGTCTCCCCCCTACTCTTTCCTACATTCCTTCATCCGCCATGGACTCTTCCATCGACGACCTAACCGACGAACTCGACGACATCAGCTTCTCCAGCACCGCCACCACCACCACTCCTCTCGACGGCAATCGAAGCGTCAGCAGCTCTGGGACATCGTCCGACGCCGCCACATGGATCAATGCCTCCATCTCCTCCAAGCCCTACAACGCCCCCACTTGTGACGTCTGCTGGAATATCATCCGACGCGTCGGTTGCGACAACAAGACCCTTACTCTGGCGGACCTGCGCCTGGTTCACCGCCTAGGTAGCGGAGACCTAGGGAGTGTATACCTTGTGGAGCTTAAGGGCGGTAATGGCTGCCTGTTCGCCGCCAAAGTCATGGATAACAAGGAAATGGCTGCAAGGAACAAAGAGAGTAGGGCTAGGATTGAGAGAGAGATACTGGAGGTATTGGATCATCCTTTCTTGCCCAAGTTATATGCTACATTGGACTCTCCAAGGTGGTCATGTTTGTTGACCGAGTTTTGTCCCGGTGGAGACCTCCACGTTCTCCGGCAACGGCAACCGGAGAGACGCTTCGAAGAGACCGCCGTCCGGTAATGTACATATTACAATTGACCCCACAATTTTGCAATTTGTCACAGATATGTAGCGTAATAAAAAAACACGGAAAAGCATAGTCACATGGGTACGGGAATTGACAAATTAAAAGGTTGGGGTGGGGTGCAGGTCCATCAGGTATATGAGTGTGAGTGTGGGGGTTGGGTCTAGTTTATACCATTTGTTTAGGACTTTACAGAGCATGTGGGGTCCATTTGCGTAATCCAATCATGATGGAATGGAAGTTACTGATTTGGTTGGGATTTTATCATTTGTTTGTTTTAACTTTTAATCACATTAATTAAATTATTGAGCCGAACCAGCTTCCTTCCTTATCCTTTCCTCCCTATTCACTAATGCCTAATGCCTAGTGTCTGAATCTGATGATCTTAATTACCTACGGCTAGTTGTCCATTTAACGGGTGGCAATAGCCAATAGGAACGTAAATTCAAATTTATTATTACCAATGCAAACCCGCTTATTATTCCTATTCAATTCAAACACTGTTTGGTTTCGTTTCAGTTTTTATGCCGCGGAAGTGGTGGCGACTCTCGAGTACCTACACATGATGGCCATTATCTACCGCGATCTCAAGCCTGAAAATGTTCTTGTAAGATCGGACGGTCACATATTGCTCACCGATTTTGACCTCTCCCTAAAAGACGACGACTCCATATCAACGGCCCAGATCGTCTCCCACCACAGCACGCCACCAACAGATTCCTCCCGCGATCACCCAACCGACCCGTCGCAATTCACCACATCATCCTGCATTCTCCCCAACTGCATCGGCCCAGCGGTGTCGTGCTTGCACCCGACACGTCGACGGAAGAAAAAGAGGTTCAACCACCGTGGGACCCCGGAGATCGTGGCGGAACCGCTAGACGTCAGGTCCATGTCTTTCGTGGGGACCCATGAGTATTTGGCCCCGGAGATCGTCTCCGGAGAGGGGCACGGCAGCGCCGTCGACTGGTGGACCTTGGGGATATTCATTTTCGAGCTTTTCTATGGGGTGACGCCGTTCAAAGGAATCAATCACGAGCTAACCCTAGCGAACATAGTTGCTCGAGCCCTAGAGTTCCCCAAAGAACCGTCGGTCCCGAGCTCTGCAAAAGATTTAATCACACAGCTGTTGGTGAAGGATCCATCAAAGAGGCTTGGGTCGACAATGGGTGCAACCGCTGTTAAGCATCATCAGTTTTTTGATGGTGTTAACTGGGCATTGTTAAGATGTAGGACACCGCCTTACAAACCCCGGCCGGTCAGTAGCCGGGACTTTGTCGCCTCCGACGCTGCTAAAAATTCGGTAGATTACTATTAGTTAAAACAGACTATATTAATGGTTTTCTTGTTTTGTAATTAAAATAATAATTCGATAGATTTATTGAAAGAAGAAAAGGAGAGATATATGTAGGTTTTTTTTTATATATAAATTTTTTGCATACTATACTAGTCAAATGAAATATCTTGATTATTGGATCAGAAGGCGTGGCACGATGATTGCCAACTCAATCGATTGTTGATTTTGTTTTTGACAGGTACGGTTGTCTTGAGCTTGTTATAACAAATTAATAAAGTTAATAAATTTATTTATTTTTTTAACTTATGAGGTGTATTAGGAGGGTTTCAACTGAAGGAAGACGCCTTTAAGCTATTCACTCTCAGACTAATTTTTGTTTGCACCAGATCAGTCCGTAAAAGATAAAGTGCTGACTAAACAGATTTCTCCATTTCTAAAATTCGAGCTTGAGATCTCTGATTAAGAGATGAGAATGTTGAATCACTTATACTATTTAATTTTAATAAATATTTGATGCGTTGTGATTGGAGCAAACTTAACCGGGCATTGGTAGGCCTGTATCTAATTCAGTTCCGCATATCAATTGGTCCTGTGGTCTAGCTAAACATCCAACCATTCACCTAAATTACAGGGAAAAAAAACTATTTTTTAAAGGAAACTGTTAGCACAGTTCCAACATCTGTACCCTTTCGGCCCCCAAGTTCAAATAAACCCATAAGGTGGACATGTTCTTGATTAACTCGGAGCAAGCAAATGGATAGTAGGCCCAATCTTATGGTTTTCGTTTATTTCATGCGATAGTATAGACAACTGTTAAATAATAGACGAGAAAGCATTCCAGGTTACATTCAATACAGGTTGAAGAGCAAAATAATATCCTTATACATTTAACAAAACCACAATCTGCTGCGAGGTATGCCCTCCAAGATAATTCAGTTATCAACGCTAAGAAACAATCACAGTCTCGGTTGTACAAGAAAAATTAGTTTCAGCAACTATTATTAATAGTTATTAAAAATAAGAAAATAGTTGTAAAAAGTTATAGCGACCAAAATTGGGTTGGTCACAGGTGATTACTATAGGGTTGTTACTAAAAGCGCTCAGTTACGAATTATTATGTTGGTCGTTAAAAATGCATTATTAATAACCATTTAAAATTGGTCACTAAAGGTAAAATTATTAGCGACCACATTTATACTTGCTAATGTAAAATTTTATGATCACATTAATGTTAGAATGGTTGCTATAGTTATGCATACTGCGACCAAATTATTTTTGTTGCTAAACAATAATCTTATAGCAACCAAGTCAATGGTTACTATATCTATTCATACTGCGATAAAATTATTTTTGTTGGTAAAAAATAATCTTATAACAACCAAGTCAATAGTTACTATAGTTATTCATACTGCGACCAAATTATTTTTGTTGATAAAAAATAATCTTATATCAACCAAGTCATTGATTGCAGTTTTTTTTATCTGGTTGCAACAAATGATGTATCAATTTTCTTTTAGTAACCATGTTGTGACGACATGATGCTGTTGCTAAAAATTTACTTTTAGCAACCAAATAGCTTGTTGCTATAGTTTTAATATCGTCATAAATTGTATTATATTTACTATAATTTAGCAACCAAAAATTAATTGTTGATCACTGAAGTGTATGTGTTAGCCACCAAAACTTGGTCACAAAAATAATTTGGATGGTTCCTAATATATACCTGCCAGTAACCAAAATTGATTGCAA
>JANJEY010000005.1:59417762-59429582 GCA_024703695.1 Erythroxylum cataractarum
TAATCCAAACAATAGTATCAATCAATTGTTTTGTCACAACAAACCTCATATCTATGACGAAATAATACTTAGGCACACAAAAATTGTCACTAAATTACAAATGGTAGTGACCATAGTTATAGTTTGGTGATTGTGACAATATTAAATAGACACCAATTAATTGAATATTTATTGAAAAAAGTTTTCATCACAACAAGTAAAATATTATGTGACGATAAACCGTTTCCTCACAACAAGAAAAAAATATTAATGATCAAACTATGTTTTGTTACAATAAATAGAAAATAGTAGTTACCAACATATGTTTTGTCACAATTACAATTAATTTCAGCCATAATTATTTTGACGCCAAATTTCATAGGTTTTTAGTGAAAAAACTTAATGATAAAATAAATTTTAACACTATTAATATATTAACTGTGAAAGATACTAAATTTCCACAATTACCAATATATTAGTAACAAAAATATAAATCATCACAGATATCAAAACAATAGTATCAATCAATTGTCTTGACACTAAAAAATATCGTATTTGTGATGAAAAAAATAGTTAGTCATAAAAACATTGTCACTAAATTACGAAGAGTTGTGACCGTGGTTATAGTTCAGTTATTGTGACAATATGAAGTAGATACTAATTAATTGAATATTTATTGACAAAATTTTTTGTCATAACAAGTAAAATATTGTGTGAAGATTAACCGCTTCGTAACAAAAAGAACAAAATATTAGTGACCAAACTATGTTTTATCACAACAAATAGAAAATATTAGCTACTAACATATGTTTTGTCACAATTACAATTTATTCCCGCCAAAATCATTTTAGCGCCAAATTGCATAGAGTTTTAATGACAAAATTTAGTGATAAAAGAAAAGTTGTCATTATTAACATATTAATAGTGACAACTTAATTGTGAATGATACTAAATTGTCATAATTACTATTGTATTAGTGACAAAAAAAAAATCATCACAATTAATCGAAACAATAGTGTCAATTTATTGTCTTGTCACAAAAAACCTCGCATTTGTGACGAAATAATAGTTAATCACAAAATAATAATTAATTAAGTGATAAGTGAGTGTTACCCAGAGATCACAAGTAGTGTGATAAGTGAGTGTCAGGCCTACAGTAAAGTTTGCAGGGATGCAATTAAGCAACAATAAATAAACTGATCAAATTTCTACTCCTTGATGTATTCAAGAGATGGGGAATCCACGATCGAGATGTCTCCTTACAATAAAAAGGTACCATTAATATAGCCAATAAAATTAGAAATGACAAGGAAGTTTATATAATTTAATGGTGTGGTTAAGAAGCAAGTGTTTTGGTGGAAAGGTAAAATAAGGAATTTTTTGGCATTGTTTGTTTATGTGAATTTGATGTTGGCTCTTATGATATTGTTATTCTATTTATACGTTGTTCTCGACAATGTTCTAAGATGATATAAGAAATTATATGTTTGATGTGGGCTGAGATAACAAATAAATAGATATATTGTATTTTTTGTTATTGATCTATAAGATGCATAAACTTTGATATGTACAAGATATGAATCAAAAATATATATAATAAGATATACAACTAAAAGAATTTTGGGGATAATCTGAGATTAGATATGTAGTTTGCAATGTCAAAGCAGCTAATTACTTTGGCCCTTTTTACATACGAGATTTTTTTATTCAAGAATTCAAAAGAAGTAAAGAGCATATGATATAAATAACATTTTTTTATAACAAGCAATTTCCATACGAAGGTTGTACAGTAATTCTTAATTTATAATAACGGAACTCTTATTTTAGGTTTGACATTCCTTTTTTTTACCCCCTCGTTTCCATTCATTTCTTTTCCTCTTTGATGACCAAATTTTCTTCTTGGCTGGTTGGTTCCTGATGATGATCACTCGCCAGCTTTTTCTCAATCTCTTTGGTCCACTCTCGCAGACTTTTCACTTCATCCTGTCACATAATTTTCAAACCACATCATCACATCCATTCCAACTAAGATATATAATTGAAATGAATAATTAACTTCCGATTTACAATATATAAATTATTTAACACGTAATATTAATGTCAATCAGCTTAAAAAGTATGTTTTGTACGGAATTAGGCTACCAAATTCAGGCTCCCAAAAGTTCAATAGGTATAACCAACGAAAGATTATAGAAATGATTTTTAGAAATCAACAAGGGTCATGTCAAACCATTAAAGCCTGCAGCATAAGTATGATGAGTTTCCTCTCTTCTTCCTGGGATACGGGCATATTGGAATTGAAATTGGCGGTGAGCTTCCTCACAAGCTCAGAAATTCCTTCCTGGCCCATGTCAACTACTAATCACAGTAACACACACAAACAAAGAGAAGAAAAAAAAACTAGTTTAATTACAAATATAATTAAAGACAAAATTTAGTAGAGAACAACAAGAAGTATCCACGTACGCTTAAGCCCTTGCGAAAACAGTGATGGCGATGGTGGCCTTGCAATGTTGGGAGGGTGACCCAAATTGAGGCCCGACGAAGCAAATGTAGCCAACTGCTCGGTTGGATGGATACCCATTGCGTGTAGTTGATCCATTTTGGCCAAAGTCTCCCACGCAATTTTGGCTGAGCTAATTCCCTGAATCTGAGCTCTTACACTTGGCTCGCATGAGACTTGAATTGCGTTTAACGCCAGGTTGTTCTTCTTTGTCCAACCGTCGTAGTCAAGTTCAGTATTGTTTGTACGAGAACTTCCTTCGATTATGTCCCACAAACCTTGCCTTGACAGATAGCTTTTCATGTGATCACTCCAATCCTGATAACTAGTTTTGTTTTTAGAATCATCAGTTGAATTATTTGGGTGCATAGTCAGCCTGTAGAAGAATGAACGAATTAGCTAGTGATAAATTCAATAATCGATTATTGAATATGGTCCATACTTTGAAGTATGGTTATGGATGAGTTGACAATTAACTTCAATTTATCACCTTCAATGTCTTGGTGTAGGTAAGTCTCGTAAAACAAGTACAATGCGTGACTCAAGTTAAAGTGATCATATTATACTATTCCATTTTTGAAGTTGAATGGAGAGAAAGGGCTGATCTTTGAATAGGAAAAGCAGAATGAAGTAAAGGAGATGCAACTGTAAAGTGTAGAACTTCCATTTTAACCAAGTATATGTCAGCTCCTTTGCTCAGGAGCACTGTGTACTATAATAAGAACAAAAAATTAATAATGATCAACATGAATCTGAAACAAGCTCTTACAAGGGGACACTTGGGATATGAGAGATCTGAGGCATATCAGAAGCCATTCTTGGGAAAGCTACAGTGATCTGTAAGAAGAAATTTCGATTTATTAAATTAATCGATGCTTCAACTCACTTCGTCCGTTTCAAGCACTGAAACCAAAGTAGCCAAAAATCTCTTTACATCATAACAATTCCGCTAAAAAGGATATATATACTTACATCCTTGACGAGTTCGGAGTTTTCTCTGGCGTGTTCCGGAGGTGGAAGACCAAGGAACTTGCAAAAAGCACAAGATATGTAATTGCAGTAACCAAGTTCGGAGCCTTCAGAGCCTTGGTTTTTGGAAGTGGAATTCAATCTTCCTATATAAAGAAATGTAAATTTGATAGGGTGATGAAGGCAAACGTCGACCAAGACATATTCTTTTCTTCGGTGTTGAGCTTGGAAGCTTACACTAAAGCACTAAAGCGGTCATTATCTTTTGAGTCAATTACAGCCCAAAAGGCTCTTGGGTAGGGAAACTTATCAGTTATCACTAAACCTTTACGTCTATCGTGTTTCACATTTTGTCACTTTCCTTAATAATTTAGTGCAACTTTCGTTAAAAATTTAAGCCCCCGAGAAGAAAGGATGCATTCGATCTTACCCATATAAATCTTGTCCTCACGAAAATCTTTTATGTCTGATATATATAAAGGACTCTTATTAGGCTATTAGCTGCTTAAATCAATCAGTCCCAGGCTGTGCATCAGTGCATGTCAGGATACATTTCTCATATCTGCAAAAAATTATTGGATAAATTATTAATGATTAATTGTATATTTCAAACAAAATTACGTTATATCAAATAAAAATATCAATTCAATTAAAATAAATTTGATATTAATTTGACTTGTATAAATTTTACTTTAAAAATTATAAGTTTAATTTTAAAATTTCCTTACAAACAATGTAATTGATAATACTTGTAAGGAATAAAAAGTTTGAATCAAATGCTAAAAGTAAAAGAAAGTTCTGAGTGTTACACTTTAGTAAAAGTAGAAGAATCCAACTATTACACAAAATGTACAATTATATACTTTCAGCTTTTTGTTAAAAATATAAAGATTAGAATATTGTAGGGATATTAAATTATTTTTTAATTTATACACGAATTTAATTAATTTTATACTAATGAAATGAAGTTTCTACTGAAATAAAATAATAAATTCTTTACATATAAACTATAGATTACTAATATCTAGGAATAAAAATATAAACATATATTGATATAGAAAAGTTCTCTTACACCCTAATTATTTTATTTTGAAATTCTTATCACTCTTAAAACTGTAAACGAGTTTCTAATATGACTTTATCATATCTTTAGCATCTTATTTACATTAAAGTAATATCGTTATGAATAAAATTAAAGAAAATGTAATAAAGCACTGCAAATTTTATATTAAATGAAAGAGTTTGGTTTACTTAAAATAACTCATCAAGCCTCTTCTTTTTTGTTTTGTTTTATAAATTATTGATGATATCTGGTTTCAATATTTCTATAATGTGGATATTGATGTTATTCTCTATTCTCTTTGGTTAGAAGTGGATTACTGTTAATTTTTTATATTTTAGAATTACTTGAAAAATCGAAAGTGAATTTTGAGTATGATAGCTTTTATAGTAAAAGTTTAGTCATTATTTTATTATTTTTAAAATATGATACTAAATTTGGCTCTTTGTTTTTTCTTTGTTGTAGATATATTATATCATTGATATATCTTTGTGACAAATAGTCAAGTTATTTTTGTTCTATTGCACCTACCTGCTTTTTCCAATTCTATGCATGTACTTTTGTTCTTTTTTTTTTTAATTTCAATTACGTTATGATTGTTTTTGTATGTTGTTGCCTAAAAAACATATGTCTAAAAGTACAATAAGAAAGTAGAATAGTTAATATCCTAAAATGGAGTTATCAAAAAATTTGTTCAAAGTGGCTTTTTTGATGAAGATTATTAGAAATTATGAAAAGATAGGTTTTAATTATCTAATAAAATTCAAGTGATGAGATTCATACAATATGAGATATTATATAATACAATATTTATTTCTTATATGGTTATCCCAAGTATAATATTTTATCTTCGCTAGCTTCAATTAAATCATATTAAATTTATAATGATTATAAAATTTTTGGATCCTTAAACTAGGTTTACAATAATATATTTGTATGTAAACTCTAAATGGTATAATCCTACAGAAATTGCACCTTACCAAGTTAAACATATTTTAATCATGACTCCAATAAGATCTACAATCATTTTAAAACTTGAAATCGACCAAAAACATACTTTTTTAAATAAGGTAGCCCATCTCAAACATAAATCGTGTATCTCATTGTTTCTTTTTGCATATAACTACTTCAGAAAATCATCCTGTAGTTCAATATGCATGTATCTTAATCATTTACTTGTTCATGTTTTAACCTTTCTACTTTAGATAAGAACAAACCTTGGCATAAGGTTGTATTAACTAAAGATAGGTTGGAGAGGACTATATATTATTAATCGTTAAGTGCATACATACATATATACATACATATACATACATACATACATATATATATATACATACATACATACACACATATATATATACATACATGCATACATACATATACATATATATACATACATACATACATACATACATATATATATATACATACATATATATATATACATACATACATACATACATACATATATATACATACATACATACATATATATATATATATAGAGAGAGAGTTACAAGTTCACGAATAAAAGAAAGATTCAATTGTATATTATATATATATATATATCTATATATATATATATATATAGAGTTACAAGTTCACGAATAAAAGAAAGATTCAAGAGTAAATATACAATTAATATTTAGCCCCTCTTTTAGAAAGTCAAGATGGGCAAATAATGCCAACTTGAGTTTGTTAAGTAGTTCATTTTCCTGAGTAAGCATTTGAGCTTTGGTGCAGATGTCAACCATCTAGTTTTAGGATGATAGAAATACAAGGAAATGGTTCCTTACCAGACATGATGATAAATAAAGTGATAATAATTCTCAATACATTTTATGTTTTCATGAAGCATGTTATATAAACAATATTAAAAAATTCAACCGGTTTGACAGGTTATATCATAAAAACTTTGAATTGTCAAAATTTTCAGTTCAATTTTTAACTTTTTAGTTCAGTTAACTTTAATAATTCTTGTTATTTAAAACCGATTAATTTATTAATTAATCAGTCAATTTTTGTAAATTAATAAATTCTTATAAAATAAAATAAATCAATTAATGTTCATTTAATAATATGTTTTTCAATTAAACATTAAATTCTTTGATATATAGGGACAATTTCTTTCAATATTATTTCAAAATTTTTAATTGTATTTAATCTTTAGTCATTTTATGAAGAGTCACTATAAGGAAAATAGAAATTAGCTATGGAAAATTATTTACGAAAACAAAACTGCTGCAAATTACCAACAAAAAATCAACTTTTGTCGATAACATTGACAGAAAAAATTTCATTTTGCGATGATAATGATATCCGTTAGTAAATCACTACAAGAGTTAAGACATTTAGTGACAATTTTTTTGTGACTAGCTATTATTTCGTCACAGATACGAGATTTTTTGTGACAAAACAATGGATGGTCACTATTGTTTGGCTTAACTGTGATGATTTATTTGTTTGTCACTAATACAATAGTACTTGTGACCATTTAGTATCATTCACAATTAAGTTGTCACTATAAATATGTTTACAGTGACCACTTTTCTTTTATCACTAAGTTTTGTCACTAAAAACTTATGCAATTTGGCGCCAAAATGATTTTGGCGGGAATAAATTATATTTGTGAGAAAACATATGTTTGTAGCTAATATTTTTCTATTTTTTGTGACAAAAAATAATGTGGTCACAAATAATTTGTTTTTTTGTTTCGAAACAGTAAATCGTCACACAATATTTTACTTATTGTGACAAAAAAGTTTGTCAATAAATATTCAATTAATTAGTGTCTACTTCATATTGTCACAATAACTGTACTATAACTATGATCACAACTATTCGAAATTTAGTGACAATATTTTTGTGACTAACTATTTTTCGTCACAATTACAATATTTTAGTGTCAAGACAATTGGTTGACACTATTGTTTTGATATCTGTGATGATTTATATTTTTGTCACTAATATATTAGTAATTGTGGCAATTTAGTATCTTTCACAATTAAATTGTCACTATTAATATATTAATAGTGTTAAAATTTATTTTATCACTAAGTTTTGTCACTAAAAGCCTATAAAATTTGGCGCCAAAATAATTTTGGCGGGAATTAATTGTAATTGTGACAAAATATATGTTGGTAACTAATATTTTACTTGTTGTGACGAAAACTTTTGTCAATAAAATTCAATTAATTAATGTCTACTTAATATTATCACAATCACCAAATTATAACTATGGTCACTACCATTTGCAATTTAGTGATATTTTTTTGTGCCTGAGTATTATTTCGTCACAAATACAAAGTTTGTTGTGACAAAACAATTGATTGATACTATTATTTGGATTAACTGTGATGATTTATTTTTGTGTCACTAATTCAATGAGAATTGTGACAAATTAGCACCTTCACAATTAAATTGTCACTATTAATATATTATTATTGTCAAATTTTCTTTTATCACTAAGCTTTGTTATTAAAAGCCTATAAACTTGTTATGACGAAAACTTTTGTCAATAAAAATTCAATTAGTTAGTGTCTACTTAATATTGTGACAATAACCAAACTATCACTATGCTCACTATTATTTGTAATTTTAGTGACAAAAATTTTTGTTGTCACTTGATCAAATTTTTGTTACAAAAGTTTTTTTAGATAAATTAAATAATTTCATTAAAAATAGGAGAGGTTACATCTGGATGGCTATCCCTCCTGGATAGCCCATTTGGCTCACTCGATACACGAAAATAGCTGCAAAACGACAACGTTTACAAAAGGCATCTTTAGACGAATTAGGGTAAAACTAAATTTGCCTTTCTCGAATCTTTTGATCTGTTACTCAATTAAGGAGGATGATTTTGATACTCTGAAGGCGACGTTTGCAAAGATCCAAGGGACTCCTCTTCTCAGTCTTGTTCTCAATAGCAACTTTCCTTAAGTAATCAATTACAGCTCAGATCTCCTTTAAGGATTAGGGCACTAAGCTATTTCTTTGTTATCGAACGAGGTCAAAATTATGCTAGATCGGATTGGGCCGGGTTAAAATTTACATCCCTAAAAATTAATTTAATTGACCACTTACAATATGAACAAGTATAAGGTCAATCCTCTGATAGTTTTAAAATATTAAAAAAATTAAGCATTCTAAAATATTAGAGTCTAACCAATATTTTAGTATAGTTTTTAGAGTTAAAAACATTCTGTTTATCGAAAATAGGGTTGCGAGTTTGATATAAAAGATCATAAATTTAAAGTTTGTTGGTTCCACTTTACTTTTACTTTTTTTGTTTCTGATTTAAAATTTAAAAAAATTATTTGATTGAATTTATGAAACTTTTATTTTATTTTTATATTTTCTTGATTGAGAAAAATCATAAAAATTAATTTTGATTTTTTGTCGTAATATGATTTATGATTAAATAAATATATTATTTAATTATTTAATATTTATTATATAAAATATAATTTAATTTATGATTTATTGAAAATTTAAGAATCACTTAATCAATACATATTAAATTTTAAATAGTTAAAAAATTTAAATTCCAAATTTTAAAAATATTTGTTTAAAATATTTAGTTCTAAATAATAACATTAGTTTTAACATTTTGTGTGTGTATATATGTTAATAAATAAGTACTAGTTTCAAAACTTTAACTTATATAATTATCTATTTAACAAAGTGGAAAAAGTAACGCAAAGGAAGGGTAGATGAAGAAAAATGATTTGCCAGCTAATTTTAGACAACTTTGCACTCTTTTGTCACATTTTCCTCGCAAAACCCTTTATTCCCAGAGAAGACAAATTACCTAATAAAGTTGTTAAAACTTAAAAGTGCTTAACTCACCCGAAAACTAGCTCATATATTTTCTTAAACCTTCTGTATCCACTTCCCAAGGAATGCCAAGAGCCACAAGCTTTTGCTCCATGAGGAATTAGAGAAAAGGGGAATAAGAGAAACGGAGATGGAGAAACCCAAACCCTCAAAAAACCAGGTGGAGGAGGGTAAATCGCTCTCGAACCTCTCTGATGGCTAACAACCCTCCTCTCTCTCTCTCTCTCTCTCTCGCTCTAAAACTCTCACACTCCTCTTCCTCTTCCTCGTCGCTCCCTCTGTCCCTCCCTCTCAATCCCTCTCTGACCTCTCCTCACCTTCCTCTAAACCTCTCGTTTCTTCGCTCGCACGCGCCTCCTCTGGCTCACTTCGACCTCCACCAACCACTACCGAAGTTGGTGCCCTGTTTTAGAAGTGACCAACTAGTGAGTTAATACTGTGATGGGCTGGTCTCATCTAGCTAAGAATAGTCCTGTGGTCGGAAAGTCTGTAATGGGTGTTTTCGGAATATTAAACGAGGAAAAAGTTGGTCGTTTGAATGTCTCCCATCTTCTCACCATCTCTATGTCGTCTCATCTCCCGTGAGTAAATTTAAGTACTTTCCTTCGTTTTCGAAATTATCCCCAAATCTAGGGCTCTCTCTTCTAATCAGGTAAACTGCTTTTTCTCCCCAAAGCCTCCATTTCATTTCAAAGCTTCAATCTTGACTGCTCACTTGGCTGTATCGATTGCTTCTCTTCTTTATCTGTCCAATGTTATTGTTTTTAAAATGTCGGTTTTGAGTTTTAGATGGCAAATATGTTTTCTTTACTTTTAAATTGAATTAATTGTTAGGTTTAAGGAAATGAGAGCAGTGCTTATGCTAGTTCCACATAACGGTTTTTTGAGAATTTTCTATATATTAATTTTTATAGAAAATTTTAATCTCATGTTCTATGTTCTGTTTAACTTGATAACTAAAAACAAATGACTTTGCTTTTATGTACATTCTTATCGAGTTGCTGTGTTTCATCTAAAAAATGAGTCTTCTTTACTTTATGTAGGAATGCATATTTGCTTCAGTTACGCTGAGAGCATAGAAAAAATATACGTTTTAAGGGTTGAAGTAGATTTTGAGCTTGGCTTTGATCTGGTTATGGTCGTTAGTCATTTTATTTTAAAGGGCGCAGAAGGCAAAGACTCGGGTCTTCATTGTTTTTAAAAAGGTTTCTTGATGGGAGTAATGGGATCTACATTTTACAACTTCAAATTTCTATCTTTTAATTAGAATCTGGACATGGTTATAATTAAGAGAGCCCTTATGTATAATATGGTAATCAATTATAACTTTCCACTGGGTTTTCCCTATTTTGTGAACCATTTATTGAATTATATGTTTACGACGTGTACCTTATTGTTGTGTCTTCAAGGTTTGAACGATGGACATGCACAGCTTCTGCAGTTGGATGATGACCTTCGAGGGCAGTCAAAAGTCATTGAGGATCATAAGTGGTTGATGGTTGCTTCTAAATTGGCTGAGCAAACAAGGACAAAAAGTGAACGTGTGAATAACTTGATCTTTCAAAAGGCATGGCCTAAATAAGACCAAGGGATAATTTTGGTTTACAGGAAGATTATAAGTTTGAGCACCTTAACTTCAATATATTGAACTTGGATTCGAAGCTGGTCGAAAATGTGAGCAAAAATTCCTTGAGGAACTTTGTTTTTAACATGAATGCTGTGTACCAGAAATGCAACATAAACAGCCTTGGAAATCTGAAAAGCAACAAGTATAGTGGCAACATTCAGAGTGGCAAGGAGCCCAACAGCAACAGCAGTAGCAATAATAACAATAACATTGAGAGTAATAATGCAGCTGATAAAAGGTTCAAGGCTTTACCGGCTACAGAGACACTTCCGCGAAATGAGGTTCTTGGAGGATATATATTTGTCTGTAACGATGATAGTATGCAAGAAGACATAAAACGCCAGCTTTTTGGTACGTACTACCTCCTCTTTTTTCCCTTTCTATACCTTTTTGATTTTCCCTTTTCCTGTAAGGAAATTTGGTCTGTCATGATGACCACTGAGCAAAATTGGCCATCAACGCTTGATGAATCTGATTTGATTACTCGTGACCAGTGACTGAAAGGTGAAGTTGGCAAAATTTAGGGTATTATATTGTTCCAGATGTCCTACCTTCATTGACTCTACCAATCATGTAAAGTTTCTCAATACACATTGGTTACTTATTCATTGACTCTACTATACATGTGAACTTTCTCAGTACACATTTGTTGCTTATGGTGGAATAAGCTCATCTTGTTTCGATTATCAAGCTGCCTTTGTCTGTTGGTTTTAATCTTTCCCGCATGCTTAATTTTTATTTGATAATGCTTTACCACAAATTCTAATGCAGAAGCTTATCAGAATTCTGGATGGTGAGTCTAGTTCAGGTGGCTTGCATGAAAACACTTTCCTTCTTGTTATG
>JANJEY010000005.1:60077117-60099152 GCA_024703695.1 Erythroxylum cataractarum
CAGTTTGGCAATCTTGGGTTCGTGAGAGTTCAGATACCTTGCATCCAGATATCTTTGTCTTACTTGTATTTGACCAAAATTTTGACCGGTTGTTTATGCAATGTACACCAAGTGTTTCTTCCTCAGACTTGGTTTCCAAATGGATGGGTGAAAGTGAAAAGCTGGTGGCAAACCTTTTCCAAATGGCTCGTGATAGTGCACCTTCAATCATTTTCATTGATGAAATAGACGCATTATGTGGCCAAAGGGGAGAAGGAAACGAGAGTGAAGCATCTAGACGCATCAAAACAGAACTTCTTGTGCAGATGCAGGTAATTTGTTTTAGGATGTTGGAGGAAAGAACTATTCAGAGATTTACTGACATCACTAAATTTTGTGGATGAAAGTTTTGATTCCACTTATGGCATGTTTCTCATACATAAAAATGGATCCTCCCACCCATATCTGCTATAACTTTTGAAAATGCATTTCTTTCTTCTTCCCCGTAACCTTTCTTGCAGAAAATGTATCTTCTGGCATAGCATTAAGACAATAGAAAAATAACAATTTCCTATCGCCTATTACTTTGACTTTGGGAAGAGAATTGTTGGTTAATGACTTATTAAACATATTCTTCACCTGGAAACCAAGTTTTAGTGAGAAATCGAGACATGCAAGTATGATATTAGCTTTCTTTTTTCTGGGTAAGTCGATAGCAGCATGTTCTGTATTATGAAATTATGTATCTGCTAAGTATATGATGATTGAAGTAGATAATGATTGATAGCTAAAGGGAAGATTGCTGATCATGTATATCCAGTACAGAAGGGTTTTTTTTTTGGAGTTGAAATGTTTTTGTTGTTGCATATAAGTGATACTATTGTATATAAGATTAGGACAATAATAACACAACCTTGGGGAAGCTAATCTCTTGGGTATTATTTATTAAATAGATGTTGAAATAATTCTAAGCATTCACCCAATCTGCATTTAACAGTACTCATATCTTTGAATCCATAATGCTGTAGTATAGGGGTTAAAATAATGGGAGTAGTGTAGGAATCATAAAAGTCCTACCCATTGCATGGAAGAGGCCAATTTTAATATTAAGCAAGGTATTTTCCTTTATGGATTGCAGGGTGTGGGAAATGATGATGGGAAAGTGCTTATTCTTGCTGCTACAAATACTCCACATGCTTTGGATCAAGTAAACCTTGTGCTTTAGAAATTAGTAGTAATTAGCAGTATTATTTATGGCCATCAGAAAAGTCATTGTCATTTTGCCTGCTGCAAAGCAAAACACAGGCGATTCGACGGCGTTTCGACAAAAGAATATACATTCCTCTTCCAGATTTAAAGGCGAGGCAATATATGTTTAAGGTATTGAGTTCCCTAAGCAACTGGAGTCTGAGTTTCTATATCTTAGTGAACCATGTCCGTGTTTTGATGGGATCTTTTCTCATTCATGAGCAGGTACATCTTGGAGATACTCCTCATAGTCTAACTGAAAGTGATTTTGAGCAATTGGCTTCCAAAACTGAAGGGTTTTCAGGCTCAGATATTTCAGTTTGTGTAAGTTTCTTTTCCACGTTCTTACATGTGCCAATGTAGCATAAAATAATGAAGTCTAATATTAGAGGTTTCTCTCTTTGGTTCTGTTGTTTGGAAGTTTTTTTTATTTGAATCCCTATACTTAATTGGCAGGTGAAAGACGTGCTCTTTCAACCTGTCCGTGAAACGCAGGATGCCAAATATTTCGTGAAGACCAATGATGGCCTGTGGGTTCCTTGTGACCCAACTCAGAAGGGTTCTGTTAAGATCACATTAGAGGAACTCGATAAGCGAGGTCTTGCTTCAAAGGTATGGGATTAATCAAATTTTAAGTTGGAAATTTTGTGCAACTGTTTGCCCAGGACTCTGTTTTATAAAATTATTGCAAACACTGTTGCGCACATTGTAATTACGTCTTATGAACCTAATAATGGTGAAAACTAGTCTAATACTTGTCTCCAACTTCTCTATAAATAAGCTTCTATGTACAACATAGAACATGCTTTCTTGCGATCGTATGTTTTCTATCAAAATGTCAAGTTTCCTACAATTGTGATCCTACGCATTGACCTTTTTTAATCTTACAGATCCTTCCACCTCCCATCACCAGATCAGATTTTGATAAAGTGCTAGCAAGACAGAAGCCAACCGTGAGCAAAACTGATTTAGAGGTTCATGAGAGATTCACTAACGAGTTTGGAGAAGATGGATGATGGCTTCAGTTAGTCAAGGTTTGATCTTAGTATGTAGTTTGCATTCAAAAGATCATAGGTTTAAGGTATGAGCTACACTGCTTAATAATTCAATTATGGTGTATATTCGGTACAAAAGAGATAAAAGCCCCAGCAGCAACATGCTACTCTGATATTATTCTTATGAAATGGAAATGTTCCCTAAGAAGAATTTAGTCGTTTTCAGAATGTGGAGAAATGATATTAGATTCCTCCCTTAGAGAACTCAACTTGTTATATATATATAGTAAATGAATTTACATTAAAATGTACTCAAGTAATGGTTAATCTAGTGGTTGATAATTGAATATGACTACTGCGAGCTATGTCAAAGTTACAATGAAGTGTGTAGACATGATGACAAACAGGTGTCTTTCCCATAGTGACGATCCTTTGCCATGTCAAGTATAACTTATAATAAGATTTTCCTTTTGAGATATCCCTCTGCAGTTTACATGATTAAATAATTAAAGTGCATAATATATTATTTGTAGCGTTACAAGAAGGAAATTCAACTACTAATCTTCGTCGACTAGAATATTTTTTCATGCTAACAAGACAAATCCAATGCAGCGCTTCCTTCCCCGCATAGAATGCAGGGTCTTTATCCCTGATGTAGACAAGAGGAAATATAATATTTCCTGTGCTTGATGTCAGAATATATTATAAGAATAGCATTTTTCCAAACATTGCAAGGGTAACTTCCGCTCTTTTTTAAGTTCCCTGTGTTATGAAACATCTCCTAATCGATTTTTAAACTGGAAGAAAACTACTCAGAAAAATGGAACTGCATTGTTCTGGCCAGAAGTAGGAGGTCCAGACAAACTCTTGCCTAAATCCAATTACAAAGGTGGGAATAAAATATTTACATGGTGTTTAAGCCAAGGGGTATATATTTCCAAATCTTCTTAGACATTTTCTTCATAAATAACATTACCATTTACTCTATGCAATCTGGGGCTTCAGATAATATAACATTAAACAAGTAGCCATCTGCTTTTCTGGTCAATTCTCTGATAAAAGAGGCGATTCAATGTCCTCAGAATCAAGCCTCGAGTGTTCTTTTGGTGGAAGCATGCAAGCCCTGCAAAAGGCAATAACCTGACAGGACCAAATTCCATATTATTGAACAATAGAACAAGATAAAGAGATGTATCGGTGAAGTTATATACACATTTACCATGCATACAGAAGCGAGTACAATGCTAAACCCTTTGAAGTGGAAAGGGGCACTTGGAGATAGGAATAATGCTGAAAGAAACATTTCAATTGGTAAGAAACAAGATTGAAATAGTTGATGATCCTGATCCCAATGCTAAACATACAAATTAAGCAAGAATTTACAACTGACAAGTCAATGGACTTAGTGCAAGTGGAGACAAGAACTGTGCTATTGCTTCCACTCCAGCCACAAAACCTTGTGCTTTTCCCTGTAACAAACCACCTTAACACGTTTAGTGATCAAAACTTGTATCTAACCATTTGGAAGGCCTTCTAACCCATTGTTAGACCCCTAGCTTAAAACAGATTTAATAAAGGTTCTCAGCTACTTTAAATGCTATATGAAACTTCAAGTTTATTTACAAGTTAATCTCTGGTAACACTCTCCCATTCATAAGAGTACAGAAAACCTGATATGCAAATTCCGTCAACCTGCTTGGAATTATGAAACTTAAGAAACCTGCCCTTAATATCACTATTTTCAATGATTTCAAATGTAGCAAAGAGATTTGATGCATTGTGCAAGAAATAGGACTACAAACCTGGTCTTCTAGGCTTGTTGCTTTTGATATAATAGCATAGCCCTGAAGTCAAAAGATTAAGTTATATTCTGCAAATGCTGCTGGAATTCAATATATAATCACTAGGATTCTACTAAACAAATAAACAGCCTTTGAAATGTAACTTACAGATGGTTTGACTATTATGTAAATGGATTTAAATGCTGCAGCCAAGAAAGGAACCTACGATAAAGCCGTGAAAAATGAGTATGAAACTTTATCATCACGTTCACGGATGACTGTCATAATTTCCTTAATTTTAGCCAGAAAAGAAAATTCCCTTAATTTTAGCCAGAAAAGAATCAGAGAGGGAATAAAAGGAACTTGGAACTTTAAAAGAATGCAGAACTTAAAATCATTGCAAGAAAGGATGGAGGAAATCCAGCATATTAAGTAGAGGTACATACCCAAGATGCCCATGCCAAGCCATTGAGCAATCCCTATTCAGACAGAAGCAGTATGAGATCGTTTCTCACTTTCTTTGATAATTCATATGATCTGATGATCATTTAGAAGAAGGAAACTTACGAAAGCTACTGATGCAAGTAAACCCAAACTGAGTACTGCTTTATCTCCAAATATCGGATTGATAAGAGGGACCATCAAAATCTATAAGTACGCACAGAATTCAGTCTAAGTTGCAAAAAGGAATTTCAGAACTTGAACAATAAACCAGGTCAGAAAATATGGACATATATGCTATCAGTATCAGCAGTCTCCTGGTACTAAGATGTTGAACACACAAAAGAGCCAATTAACAATTTGAAATTGTCTTTTTCCATACAAGTAACAGGATTAAAAATAAGCACCAAAAATGATAAAAATAAATAATTAAATCTTCCTCTTTATTTTTATTTTTTTTGTCATCAAACAAGATAAACTCTTGAGAAATGACATACCTGAGAGAAAAGTTGACCAACATTGACCATCATCATAATTTCTGAATATTGATTCTTGCTATAGCCGAATAACGATTTCAGATAATACTGCAAAAAAAGTTAAATGTAAGAAAATAAAAATAACAAAAATGATATAAACCATACGACCTCCTTGTTTTAAACTAGCAGTGTTCTTAATGAGTTGAACAGCTTTATGATAATGACTTGTATGTGCCTTAATAGTTAAACCATCCACATCTACAGCATTTATATGCAGTAGACCAAGAAAATGAAGATAAAAAAAGATACAAACACAAGGTGATAACTGATTTTTGTACTCTTTGGCCATAGTAATGTCTAATGTTTATGCAGTACCTTCCTGTAGAAAGTTTGCATGGTGAATGAGGGGAAAGTCAATTGAAAAGTCTCCAACACTCATTCTAAATGGCAAGTAATAATGAATTGTCATCAAAACACAAGAACAGGGAAAATGGTCAAAATATAATTTAATTTAGTTCAGACAACTACAGAATGAGCTTACAAATAAGACATTGCTGATGCCAGACATTCCCAGCTCATAGAAGAAGGAAACAAAAGAAATGCCTCTAAGTGTACGGCTGAAAAGATATATTGAACTTATTAGCCAACTTGATTAAATAGGAAGGAGAAACAAAACCAATTCAAAGGTAATTCTTCAGAACTAGATCATATCTTTTAAGTTCTCAAAGCAAATGTACCTGTTTAGGACTATTATTGTAGTATCTTTCATTGAACCATATCGTGTTTGCAAAATCTTAATAGGGTTATTCCAAAAGGTTGAATTGCGATCTCTCCTTGGACTCCGCCTGTTTGTTTCAACTAAAAACAATTGGATATAAACTGGACATAAGGCGAAAAGAGCAACTACTACCTGGAAAATGAAAAGGGATCTCCGTCAAAATGAAGCTATGAAGGTATCAATTGTAAGGAAAAGTTTAGAAACAAAAGTACATAAGATATTCAAGATAACAAGCCCCACGAAATAGATGTGACTAACCAGAAAAATATACTTTGCAGGTAGAAATCGTGCGGTAACATTTCCTAACAGATGTGAAGCAGAAAAGATACCCGTGACCCAACTAAAAGCTGCAGCTCTCTTCTCTTCTTTGACAAAATCTGCCTACCAAATGAATCAAAATTATGATCACTTTCCTTTCCAACTATGAGACTCAGTCAAAGGCAGTAATCCTTACCGCAAAAGCAACAGCAAGCCACTGAATACTTCCATGTCCTAGAATGTATGAGATTGCTCGAAGTACATAGTATGCATATACAAATCCTCTTGACTGATTGCAGGCAAGTAAAGCTGAGCCAAAAAGCAAGCAAGCAATAGTAAACATTGTCATGATTGTGTTACAGTGATTTCTTTTTGTGTATAAAATGGCAGATAAAAGCAAGAGTATATCTGCTTCCTAGTGGAGTTCAATTGGTAAAGAATAATAAAACATCAAATAGCAGGGAAAAAAAACACTTTCAGCTAAGCCACTGTTAATCTCTTGCATTCTTTAATTCATTAGAGTTAAATGGATGCTTAATCTGACAACTATGTGTATTGTGTCTTATCTTAATCAAATTTAAGAAACCTACAGTCACACCTGTTTGATAAAATGACATCAGTTGCAGCTATTTCCTCTGTTTCTTATGAAGGAAGGAGAGGGGGAGTTGAGGGTGCATACAAGGTGTAACTTCTGTGATCATAATCATCAATCCAGGGAAGAAATCACAGATATTACTTGGATTTTTGAAACATACCAAAAGGGAAAATGTTAAGGGATACGGTAAGAAGGAGCAGCGATTTGCGTCCATAATCATCAGCAAGCTGGCCTAGGAGTGGCAGGATTACCATTTTGACAATACCGACCACCTACAGATGGTAAGATATGCTTATGTGTTGAGTGGAAGAAAGATTTAATTCACAGTTACAGAATGTTTTCGTTATTGTATAGGTAAATGAAGTTTCAAATCAAGCATAAGGGTCTTGTGCATTTGACCCAACGGTTACGATTCTTAGTAAGCTCATAGGTCGAATAGACACTTTTAGGACATAGCTGCCGTAGGTAAACAAAAAATTGATAAACCTTTTCAGTAAACAATGCCAGTACAAATTTTAATTTCTTTTAATCACTACATTAACACTTGTTCAGTGAAGTGAGTTATAATGCCTTCACTCAATTTTGAATAAAAGATGTTGGATATTTCATTCAAATATGAGCTGACATAAATAACATAAGTGTTAATCCTATAACGAATGGATAATTATAAAAACAGAAACTGAATACTCAAACTCAATAAACCCTGTGTTCCATAATCAAGTTTGTTTTAGAAACCTCCTTCCAGCTTTCTCATTTCAATCAACCCAACCAAGAAACACAGAGAAAGCAACAAAATAGTGACTAAAGCTTTAATTTTGTGATGTACCGTCTGTTGAAGACCATTGATGTAGATAGCCTCAGAGCAAGTGGACTGCTCGGGACACAAAGCAGAAGTAACAACATCAACAAGAACAGAAACGGTCATCTCTTCAGCAATCCAGTAGAAACTCAGCGGTACCAGTAAGTGAACTAAAGGCCTCAGCTGCCTGAACCCACTAGAAGAACTCGCGCCCTCCATAGCTAACATGCTTAGGATATCAGAATTGCTACGGAAAGAAGAGAAAGTGTTGGTAAGGTAAAATTAAGCGATGAGTACAGAGGGAAAGTGTCAAACTTTGTAAAGAAAAGACAGTGTTGTATTGTTGAAGTGAATTGTTTGGAGGTGGCCGGAACCGGGAGTGGCAGGTAAATTCTGATAAGAAATCGGCACGGAGACTGCTAATCAGGCATGGCAGGTAAATTCTGATAAGAATATTGTTTATGGCATTGGCACGGAGACTGCGAATCAGGCATGCGGCTAACAACAAAACAAACGGATTGCTCACGTGTTGGCTTGTGCTCGGGGCGTGGCACACAACACAAACAAGGTCGTAGGATTCGTGCCGACGAGGTGGCTGTATGACTGTGTCTGTCCAACTGGAGACCCAGGTTTTTGTATTATTATCACTCTAATGTCTTTCTTTTTAGCGGTAATTCGTATATCGCAGACATGATCTGTGAAATACGAATTAGGATCTTTCTATTTAATATTTTATTATTAACCAAATCTATATATTTTGGATGCCAGGTGTAATATGACATGGCACCGGCATCATATCCGTTTAAACAACACAATTATATGTCAAAGGTTAGAGCATCTGGATATTGGTCGGAACTTGTTTAGTATATTTTTTAACAGGTAACGTAGTCACTATCATATTTGAAATTTAAAATTTGGAAAAAAAAATCGTACGTAATGGCTTTGCGAATCAATCGGTCCCAAAGAAGACATTGGTACTCAATGGACATGATATTTTTGTTTTTTGGTTGCTCTGCTCCACAATGAACCCGTCATTAAGTTGATCATATATAACTACAATAATCAAAGGAGATGTCACGCAAGCACTGACATCACGGCAACGAATTTTGATTATAAAACAAAGCTACAGGACGCGGAAACTAATAGTAGGAAAACATCTTGTTGCTATGTAACACTAATTAGAGATCATTGTACCACTAATTAGAGAGTTTTTCTTTTTCTTTTTCTCTTTCCAGAGAAGATGCTTGACTTGTTTCAAAGACATATTAAAAATAAGTCATTATAATATCCATCAATCATATTTTAAAATAAAGACTAATTAATTGTTGATAATTCTTCGTGATAGAATACGAAGACAATTTTATTGATTGAATGTCGCAATATATATACAGGGAAAACTACTGCTATACAACAAATTACTAACTAACTTGCTCTCTCATCTAACGAACAAATATTCTTTGATGATTATATACAACGTGGTGTGTTGGAGTAGTGGTTATGGTGTGTAGGCGTCTTGGTGCAACTGGAGAATGAATGTGGGCCTGTCGACAATTGTAATTCTTATAAAAAAAAGTTCTAACATTCTTTTACTTAGAAAAAATTAATTATGATTTAATAATTTTCTCCCAAAAAACATTAAAATGAAATTATTAGGTCAAAATAACAAATTTAATACATTTATTTTCCAAAATACAAGTTTAATTTATAACTTGGTGTCAATCAATATTCTTTATGTTGTTAACAAAATACAATAAAGGAGTTACCATAGTGAATCATGATGGGCTTAAAAATTGAATCAATATATTAAGCCCCTACAAAAAAGTTCTTCAAAATTTTGCATGAACTCATAATCAAAATAAACTATATTCTTAACTTTTATTCATGAAGTAATTGCAATAGATTGTTTAGAATTCTTCTAAAAAATAGTCCACCATAATCAAAGTGTAACTCCTTATGAGTGATTACATGACATTACATGATCATAAGAAAATTTGATATTTTCACGAACATCGTGGATATAGGATAAAAATGTGGATGCATTGTTTGTACGTATTTAATGATCCTTATGTTATAAAATAGCGTAGAAATGATTTCTAGAGTTGAAAGATCAATAAAAGGCATATAAATTAGTGCAGAAAATTATACTCTATTTTGGTGATATGCGTATATACTTGTATTCACTGCTATTATATGAATTTTTCGGATGTTCTAGAAATGAATGGAAAATAAGTTTGGAGTTAAGGAAAAAGGTGACGTTGTGCTTTAAGAATGATAAAAATGAAAGTTAGAGAAGAAAATAGAGAACGTACAAGAGATGAAAAAGTGCAGCAATGAAGAAAGTGCAGAAAAATAGTGATATGCGTGAGTGTGATTTTCTACTTTTGATGTTTATGTTTTAATATGGGATTTTAGATTTTTTTATTGGTATTGAACTAAATGGGAGTATGTAACATCCTATCACCGATGAGAATGATAAAATATTAATTTGGAATGGGTTATAAGTGTGTAAACTTATCTCGGCATGATCATGCATAATATGGCCTCCATATATACATGAATAGAAATTTTTGCACTTGCACATGACTGTACATGCATTCATGACATTTTCCGGCATACGTGTCTATAAATGTGTTTATTGTGAAAAAATGATCTTATGCTTGAAAATTTAATTGGAATGGGTTTTGTGTGTTTTACATTTTTGAAAATTTTAGACTTTTTTCTGGAATTTTTCGGGGTACTTTTCAAGACTAGGAAAATTGCCAAGTAGCAAACTTACTGGTTACCGGTAGTAAAAAAATGACTGTCCAATGGCACTGAAAAATTTGATACATGATTTTAAGATTTATTGCTTTGAGCCATTGGAATTGTGGGGAAAATTTGAAGTAGAAATTAAATTGTATTTGGAAAGAAACCTTAAGAGTGCTTAAAAATAAGACAAGTGACAAGTGACACTTGTCACTTGCCTACTTAGGACTTAAACTTGGTTTTTTATATTATTAACCTAACTTTTGCAAGCCACTCACGACATTTCTCTTGTGAAAGGTGATTTAGAGTGTTTTTTTCTTCTCATCCGTGGGTTCTTCCTTCCTCTCCTTCGTTGGTCTTCTCCACTTGTTTTTGTTCACAAAAACTCTTGTAGCTTAATTGCTTCCTCTTCACTTGTACACAAATCCAAGCTTAAGCCTTCAACCTCCCTTAAAATGATGATTGTCGTGTGTGTGAGTGGAGTAAGTGGAAGGTAGAGAATTGGGGAAAAGTTTGGAGAGTTGAAGATTTGAAGCTTGATAGGTAAGGAGTATGTTTTATGTTCTTAAATTGGTAGTTAGATGCATTTATTGTGATGTCTTGTGCATTAATTGCATGAACTTGTGTTTGGTATATATGGGTAGGTTATTGTCCTTGTTATGCAACATTTTGTCTTAGGATTTTTGGAATTTATGTACAGACAATACAGAATGACAGATATATAAACTCCTTGATTTTGATGAATGAAATGAGGAAAAAGTTAGTTTCAAAAATTAGTGATTTTTATATTGATGTTTTATTATTATGATACCATGTGAAGTATAGTAGTGATCATTCGTAACTCGCCCTTATCGTAAGATATGTATCGGAATGACCGGTGTGTACCTTGCGATAAAGGGGCACTACAGAGTAGGAATGAACAAGAAATGTTGAGGAAATAAGCTAGAGAGATAGACTAAGCAAAAGAGATTAACTAAGATGAAATTGAAGATGAAGGTTGCTGGAAAATGTGCAGATGCAGTGTTTTCAATGAACATACATCCTATTTTAGCCATATCTTAATCAGTAGACATCCAAATGGGATGATTTTAAACTTATATTAAACTAGGGACATATGGCTATATTTTTCATGAAGAAATTTAAATTGAATTCCGTCTTTAAGAATTTAAAATTTTGGCCTGAAATTCAGCTTTTGGATTCTATTGTGGTTTGAGAACAGTACGTATTATTTTAGGTATAATTTACAAAGATTGTACCACATTGCATGAAATTAGTTTCATTAGAAACTTAATATATAAAAGAACAATTTTTTAGAAGAATGTTTGGCCTAAATCTTTCATTTTCATTGTCAAACTTATCGAGAAAAATTGACCCAAAAGTCTATTTTGGGAAGAGTTGGAAGAAGTTGGAATATAAGGTAGTGACAAGCACGATCATGCCTCTAAAGGTCATGAAAGGGCTGCATGATTGTGCACAAACACGATCGTGACATAGGAAGATCAATTGGACGATCGTGACTATGAAGCTCTACAAAATGGAGACTGTTTCGAACACTTTTCCTTCTTTATGCAATAACTTCTTCACCTGACCTCCATATGACATGAAATTGAACCAACATACTCGAAACACATTTTTCTACATCTCCACAAAAAATTATCACCATCTGAACTCATTCGGAGAAGATTGATTGATGAATTTGGGACGAAATTGATGAGGAGTTCTGGAATTTCTTGACTGGAGTATTTTCACAGAACATGCTTCAGTATTTTAGCCATAACTTGTTATGTAGTTATCCAAATAGAATGATTCTTAATTTAGAGTAAGTTAGAGACATAAGGATACAGATTTTTTGAAGAAATAGAATCTTAATTATGTCTCTAAAATTCCAAAATTTGAATTGAAGTTGCGCACAAAGTATTGTTTCAGTTTAAGAACCATTTGAAATATTTAGAGTGTAACTTTCAAAATACTTAATCAAATTGCATGATTTTAGCGTCACTAGAAACTTAAAAAATAGGAGAACAACTTTCTAGAAGGAAGTATTGCTAAATTAGTCTATTTTTCTTATCAAAATGTTCATGAAAAATTGACCCGAAGGTTTGAAATTTTGGAGATATTATAAGAAGAAATGAGAGCTTGGATCTTGTATAATCATATAATGTGAGAATAACATTAGTGAATGAATTGTTGATCTCAAAGTACCAAAAGCATGAATATAATGGGAATGAAAGAAGTTCATATGATTGTAGTTGTGATTCAAAGGAGATGAGTAAAGGGTATCAAGTAAAAGTGAATAAGAATTTGATATTATGAGAACAAATAATGTTAAAAATGAGAATGTGCTTAAGTTGTGAAATTTGATAATATACCCAGAATTGTCATTGAGCATGCATTATACATAGACCATAGACACAATTGTGCATAAATAAATACTTATAATTGTGCTAAGTTATGAATGTGTGTGTGCAATATGTGTATTGCAGAATGTTGATGTACAAGATAATTGTCAGCATCTAGACGTTTCCAGATCATGGAAGTTAATGCTAATCTGGAGCATACTGTGAGTTGATCTAGGTGATCTTGCTTTTCTGATTGCTTTATTTATGTATTATGGATTGAATGATTATGAAATGTGAATGTGATTGTTCTTATTCTGGACATTAAATGTCCAAGGAGTTTAATACATGCGAAAATCGTTGAATGTGAATTAGACTGAGTAAGTGATTCTTAACTTTAATGTTGAATGCTGGACCAAGGTCCGATGACAAATGTGAATGAGAATGTGATAGCGAATATGATTATGTGATATTAAGCATTTTCAATTGACTGAATAAATGTGATGTATTTCATTTCGTCAATGCACAAAAAATAAAAGCAATTGTGACCGGAGTAGTCACCGAAAAAGAGCTGAAAGCTCAGAAAGTAAAAAAGAGCTTACAGTTCGGAATATAAATATGATTAAGAGCCAAAGGCTCACTATGTAAAATGAGTCTGATATCCTCAACGGATACAGGACAGTTATCAATGAATCCGATATCCACAATAAATACGGGACAGCTATAGACACTCGGTCACAACAATAATAATTGAAAGTGAGTCTTATGCGCATTGCAAATGCATATGATATGTATGCTTTAAATAGTCTGAATTATTTCTGAACGTGATAAGTGTTTGAATGATTGAAACGATTATAAATGAAAAGATGTGAATGATGTGTTTATAAGTGTTGATATATGTTATATGATTGAGTGAGCCATCGATGATAGTCACTCAGTAAATTTGCAAAACTCACCCAAAATTTGCAATATTTTTCAAGCTCAGAAGAGTTACCCCGTTAGACAAACGGGAGTCTAATCATTGTCTTAAAG
This sequence comes from Erythroxylum cataractarum, assembly GCA_024703695.1. NCBI lineage: Eukaryota > Viridiplantae > Streptophyta > Magnoliopsida > Malpighiales > Erythroxylaceae > Erythroxylum > Erythroxylum cataractarum. The sequence continues at coordinate 60,090,581 of JANJEY010000005.1, forward strand.
TAAGAGATAGAGGTCGGGATTAATTTGTGTCTGCATAGAATTTTCTATTTAATTTTTGTATTAAAGAATGTATTCCGAAATTATTATCCAATGCGTATGCAAATGCATTTATATTATAATGAGATTATGATTGTAAGTGTTTTGTATCTGTAATAGGCCCTAGTGATTAATGAAATTCTAATGATATGAAAAATATTGGTAGCACTTACGAATGGAAATGTTTAAGAAAAGGGGGGTTGATTATTGTTCTCTGCATATACGTATGATAAATTTGAAAATTTGTACTAAGTTTGACTGTTCTAGCATGCCGCCCTTGTTAGGTATGTACTCAGCTATTACTTAGAATGTCGGGTACATGTCTCGCGAGAGTGGAGTGTTACATCAGGAGCACAGATTCAAGTTTCACAAGAAATGTAAAAAGTTGGCTATTACACATCTTGCTTTTACTAATGACTTAAATCTTATTTTGTGGTGCCAATGTTCCCTCTGTATCTTGCCTCTTAAAATCACTTGATGAATTTAGCACCATTTCACGTGTAAGTATAAATAAAGAGTTTCTTGATAGTTCCAATAAATGCTTCCTCTTCTACTCAGAAGCTAGCTACACTTTTAGGTTATTAGCCAAAGATCTACCATATAATTATTTGGGGATCCCAATCTCAATGAGAAGACTCTTTCATAGACTAGATGTTTGATGTGATTAGGAAAAGGATTGGGGGCTAGACTATAAAATGCTATCTTTTGTTGGCATATTATAGTTAATCAACTCATTGCTTAGTAATTTATATGTTTACTATTCAACTCATTGAGTTTTTCTTAAGAAGCTATGCAAGGAAATTGAAAACCTACTTAGGAATTTTCTATGGATTAGGAATGTGGTCCCCAAACCCTTTTTAAGGTAAGTTGGAAAGACATATGTTTAACTAAGCTTGAAGGAGGATTAGGAGGCATCAAATATGTTATCATAATAAACAGGTTAATGATGTTTAAGAGGCTCTGGATAATAGTTAATAATAAGGAGTGCTTATGGATTAAGTGGGTGCCTGAAAATTATTTGAGGAATGCCAACATTTGGATTATTAAACATAGAGTGGATTCTTTTTGAAGCTTGTTACAATTCTTAGAACTTAGGGAAACTCTTTAGCTAGTGATTTAGTACAAATTTTAGGGAATGGGAATAAGACTTAGTTATAGTAAGACAATTGGAATATTCTAGATCCGCTGAACTTACTCCCTAGCTATGCTAATATTATAATCTTCTTCCCTATTAATGCCAAGGTCAATTGCTCCATTAATGGAGAAGACTAGTATCATTATAATAGGAGTTTGGGATTTTTTTTTCAAAGTTGTTTTCCACCCTACTTCCCACTTCCTCCTCGAGAGGACAAAGCATTATTGTTAAGGTATCCTTAAGATAAATTCACTAATAAATCCAAAATGGACTTGCTTGGAACTTCAACTCCTAACGTTAAGTTGTTTCCTCCGGTTTGGAATAAAATTATTTCTCCAAAAATTTCCTTTGTTCTTTAACTTGTAGTGGAAGAGACTTACTATTATGGATCACATGAGAAGCTCCTCTCTTCGTCTTCTTAATCATAGGTACAAACTATGGTTGTAAGCTTACGAATCCAATGGAAATTTATTCTTTGAATGTTTATTTTATAACATAATATGGAAGAATATTATAAGGAAATGCAACATGCATTATCATGTTACAGAATGAAGAAGTGCTATTCATTGGATTACTGGCTTCATTCAAAGGAACAAGGATGATGGTTAACGCATTAGAGGGACTTTAGGTAGCTCACTAGTCACTATATAGCATATGATGGAAAAGGAATCAACAAATTTTCATGAACCAATCTAATTCCCCAAAGAAGTTGAGTGAAAGGAATATTATCTGAACCAGTAAGTTGGTAGTAGCAAGGGGGTCAACATTGTCACTTTCTCTTGGCATGAAGATTAGGTTAAATACGTAATTGTTTTAATGTTGAAAACTATGCTCCCCTTTGTGAATATATTCATTTAGGTTGACCTATACTAATAATTCAATGCTTTTTTTTGGCTTAGGTTGATATTTGAGTTTCTATATAGGCTATTTTGGTTCATTCCATGTAACTATGTTGGAAATAGCTTCTCTACTAGTTAAGGGTAAGACTGCATATTACTAGACCTTTTCAAATCCTGCGCCTTAGCGGGATTTATACTAGGTATTGTTATTGTTGTTGTCCATATAAACTTTGGTTTATGCGTAGTAATACAATTCTTTATTTTAAAAAATATTAAAAGGTCCAAACTACTATAGCAGGCATGAACTTTAAAGAAGCACTCTTGTAAATACCATTAAATGTCGAATGCGTGTGCGGCTATTATGATTCCAATGAACCAATTTTGAGGATAGTTTAAGGGAAAAGTTTAAGAAAATAACCAAATACACAATATGTACGAATTTATGATTCATGCTGTATTGTATTCATGCATGAATGATGTTATAAAATTTAACGCGACCTTTGAAAAGCCAATGAAAAGATAATTATTTCATTGCAAACGAGAACAACTTCTATTCTAATTTGCCTACAATTTATTTTTAGATAGAGAAAAGAGGAAAATTGCGTAATGAAAGCTTTATGAGCATTAATAATATTTACTATTTACACCTATAGATTGAGATTTCTGACATTGCATAAATTATAGAAGTAGCTGCCTACATAGTCAATTTTGAGATAAAAGAGGGTCTGTATTTTCTTCCAAGTCAGGCGTCAAGTGTTCTTGTGGTTGAAGCAGGCAAGCATAATACAAGGAAATAACCTGAGAATACCAATTTCATATTATGAAGTGACAGATGGATAGAAAAAATGGATGAGTCATGTAAGCATTTACCATGCATACGGATGCAAGTACGATGCTGAAACCTTTGAAGTCAAAAGGGGCATTAGCCGAAAGGAACAATGCTAAAAGAACAATTCAAAAGGTAAAAGATGAGGGTCGAATTGTTTGTAGTTTTGATTCAAAGCTTAGAAAGTGCACTAAGATTAATGGCTACTGACAAGTCAATGGACTAAGTGCAAGAGGGGAAAGAAACTGTGCTATGGCTTCCACTCCAGCGACAAATCCTTGTGCTTTCCCCTGTAACCAATGACTACTGGATGTTATCAATGGAAAGCCTGAATAGAACAAAGCGGAATGTCTTTAAGTGAATATTTAGATCATATTGTTAAAAGCTTGCGTTGAGCTTATGCTAGAATTAACAAAAAGTTATCATTTCTTATCATATCTGTCAAAGTTGCTAAGTGATGCACGACTTGTTCAATTAACTCAGTGGAAGATAAAGTTCGAAGTTCATGTTTACAAATTGTCAGATAAGAGACCTCAGCCTCTTATCAGTAAAAAATGAATTGCACAACTTCCACCAACCATGTTGGCAATATAAAACTAAGCCAGAAACATATTTCTGCTACGTCAAAGGGTGAAAAATTCTCCATAATAATCCAAACCAATGGCGTAAACAAGGACTAAATGCATGTCTACCAGAAATAGCTGTTACTAACCTGATTTACTGAGCTTGTTGCTTTTGAAATAATAGCATAACCCTGTTCATCAATATATTCAGTTATGAAATCCACATGGTCACTGATATTCAGTTTCCGCTACATTGACTGCCATTATACTCTTCACAGAGCAGAAGCAGAAAGAATCAAGTAAAAACTGTACTTACAGATGGTTTCACCAATATGTACACGGATTTAAAAGAGGCAGCTAAATACGGTACCTGAAATTATGCCATTAGAAAATGAGATGGAAGTTTACGATAAAAGACTAGTTGAATTTTTGTAACAGAGAAATAAGAATGAGATTTTAAATATCAATCCTGACACTTTGGAGACCATGAGATGGTGTCATGGAAACAATGTAATTTTATTGGTAAACGTAATCAAAACAATGCACAGTCGAACATGGAGATGTAGTGCAACTGTGCAAGAAGTTAGTGATCATGACACGCCAAAATACGACTTCGCAGCTTTTTGTCTCAGGAAACAAGTAAATGTAAGTACGTACCCAAGATGCCCATGCTAAGCCATTGAGCAATCCCTGTTCATTCAGTATAATAATACAAAACAAGGAGCATCAGATTGTGTTTTTCCTTAGTGAATTGTGTATACTGTAGTTAGATGCTGCAATTTGGTGGGAAGCAAACTTACAAAAGTTATTGAAGCAAGTAAACCCAAACAGAGAATCACTTTTTCTCCAAACAATGGATTGATAAGAGGAACCACCAAAATCTAGAAGCAAACAGGTAATATTTCAGTAGGAAAAGGAACATAACTTGACCAATTAGCATTGAATATAACAGCAGTCTTTAGGAAAAGTCTAGCAAGAACAAGAAGAATTAAACAAACAGTATCCTGATTCGTTTTTGTTCTTCCTTTCTCCTTTTCTTAAACAAACTATGGGATACCTGAGAAACAATTTGACCAATATCAATTGTCATCAGGATTTCTGAATACTGGTCCTTGCTAAATCCAAATAACGCTTTAAGGTAATACTGCACAGGAAATGAAAGGCTTTATAAACTAAATTAGAGAATAAAACTACATGACATCTTTTCAAAGCTAGCCCTGTTCTTAATGGGTTAATCGCAAAATAAATTAAATGCATTATATATATATATATATATAAAAGATAAAGTTTATAGGTTAAATATATTTTTAAACAATATATAATGAGATTAGATATTTATATTACTTTTAGTTACTATCCTTAAATTGTTTTCAGTTGTTGCTTTATTAAAAATTCACATTAATAGACTAAAAGACTGCTACATATTATCTTTTTTGTTATAAACTAAAACATAGAGATATTAAAAAGAGATATAGATACTTATTAGATAGTAAGTTCGCCAAATTGATTTGAAATCAGGATTTCATATGAAACATCAATTATGTGTTTATGAAAATATTCATTGTGTGATGGTTAATATAGGGTAACTCAATTGTTAATCAATAGACATAATATGAAGGTGGTTGATTGATCAATATATAATTTGTCGTCCTAAAGTAATGTTTTATTATTTTCAATTATTATTGATATGATAAATCTTTAACTAAAATGAGAATTTTTTTTTGAAAATAGTTTCTAAATATCATTAAAGGAATCAAATTATGAAGGTTAAAGAACTAATATGATTGAAGTCAAATGCAATAGACATTATTTTTGAGCTTAATATTTGATTGCTTAATAATAAAATTAAATTTATGATTCATATTTTATTACATTAATACATTATATTATTAAAAATAAAGTAATCATGGTAACTGAAAATAACAAATGCTGAAAAGAGTTTAGAAATCTGCAGAATGAGAACTTACAAATAGGACATTGCCGATGCCAGACATTCCCAACTCATAGAAGAAGCAAACAAAGGAAATGCTTCTTAGTGTGTGGCTGAAAAGTCAAATTTGAACTAATGCCAGATAAGTCTTTGAAGCACTACTTGAGCAGTTTGCTAAAACGCTGGAGTTACCTGCTTAAGACAATTGTTGTAGTTTCTTTCATCGAATTATACCGAGTCTTCAAAGCCTTGACAAAGCTATTCCATGTGATTGAATTTGGGTCCCTCGTTTGAGTCTGTTCAATGGTCTCGTCTAAAAAGATTTGCATATAAACTGGACAAAAGATGAAAAGGGCAACCGCAATCTGAAAAATAAAATGAAGATCTTTACCATGATGAAACTAAAGTTGACATAAAATATGTGAGGAGAGTTCACTTACCACAAAAATGTACTCAGAGGGTAGAAAGCGTGCCATAATATTTGCCAACAGATGAGCAACAGAAAAGATCCCCATGATCCAACTAAATGCTACAGTCCTCCTCCTTTCTTTGACAATATCTGCCTATCAGGAAAAGCAAAAATATGACGCAGTTTATTTTCTATCTTCACCACTAAGTTAACATAAACTGGTCTTATTACCGCATAAGCAACAGCAATCCACTGAATACTTCCATGGCTTAGGGTATTTGAGATTGTTCGAAGTGCATAGAATGCATACACAAAGCCTCTCGATCGATTGCAAGCAAGTAAAGCTGAACGACAAAAGAAAAGCAAGCAAGCAGGCAATTACAAAACCTTGCTCATTATATGGATAAGTCTGTTAGTTTTTTAAGATGTAAAATGTTGAGATATACCAAAAGGGAATATGTTGACTGATACTGTTAGAAGGAGCAGCGATTTACGCCCATACTCGTCAGCAAGCTGGCCTAGCAGTGGCAGGACCACCACCTTGAAAATTCCAACCACCTGCCACCATACGGTAATTTGCTTATTTATGCCTTTTACTAATGGAAGAGTTTCAGCTTAAATGAACCAAAGTAATTTACATCAGAGATGGGAAATTCTTCTGCATTGATGTCTAAGCGAAATTATCTTCCTTCATCTTTTCCTGTCCTGTATAAAGAGAGTTTTTCCAAACTAATGTCTTTTCTACGACCTTAAACTCTAAAGATTTGAGCTGCCACATTTAACAAAATTTACATTGTTAGATCACCGTTGGTCGATGCCAGGGTTACTTTTCCTATTCAATTCTTGTGTTATCTATTTCGTTCCAACCAAACAAGTAAAAATGAAAGCCGCTGGTCATATGAGTTAAGAAACAAGGTGTAATTCAACAATAATCCCTTTTGCTTTATGTTATTTTCTGGCTCGTCTCTGTCCCATTTTCTTTGGAGTCTAACGGATGGAAATAGAGAGAAAACAGCAAAAATCTTAGATGAACAAAGTCGATTAAGATTAGGAGAAGAAATCAAGAATATTCAAACACAATAAACAAACCCCAGTTGTATTTTATTGACCTAAGCAGGAGGCATTATGATTTGCACATTACCGTTTGTTGGAGACCACTGATGTAGATAGCCTCAGAGCATGTCGACTGACCAGGACATAAAGCAGAAGAAACAACGTCAACAAGAACAGAGACTGTCATTTCCTCACCAATCCAATAGACACTTAGCGAGATTAGTAAGTGAGCTAGAGGTCTCATCTCTCTGATCCCGTTAGAAAAACTCCTGCAACTGCAATCCATGGTTAACATGCGAACATTGGGGTACCAACAGAGACTTGGCCCAAACAGTGACAGTAGTGGACAGAGGAAAGGTTTGCAACTGTTCGGTCGTTGGAGACTTGACTTTCACGAAGACAGGATAACCAAATATGAGTCCTGACCGGCCTTTACCTTAAAAATTGGTTGGAGATGGAGAACTTCTTTCTTCAGTTGTCAGTTGGTAGACAAATTACAGTTGCAGCGAACTGTCCGATTATTGTTATTATTATTACTATTATTATTATTAATTGTAATAATTGTTTATTACAATTAATTAACGGTTGACATTTATGACTCTGCTGACATACGTAACGCTTAGGTCAATAACCGGTTGAGGTATCATCCAGGGAGGTAGTCCTAACAGGGGACATATAACCCCCACTTATTAAGAGGGACTTTGGGTAATGATGATTACTCCTACACAAAAGAATTTACACAGCGAAGGAGCGGTTGAAAATGTCTTGAGAAAGCCGAGGGATAAGAGTGGGTACATCCAGCTAAAAGGCCCTGGCGTATAATTATAAAGATGTAGACTAGTTGTTGTTGACTGGTTGATGAACTTCTTAGTTCAATTCAACCGTACCTTTCAGCACCCACTGTCCCCAAACCCTATAGCCAAGCAACGCACAAATTCTCACAGATTCGGAATTGTGGGGATTGGGAATCTACAGAGAATTTGTGCGTTGCTTGGCTATAGGGTTTGGGATGGGGACAGTGGCTGCTGAAAGGTACGGTTGAATTGAATTAAGAAGTTCATCAACCAGTCAACAACAACCATATATATATATATATATATATACACACATAGATGTATTAATTGATTAGACTGACATAGCTTGAATTACCGCCAACTAGATGCGTCATGGGACTAGAATACCTATTCTTATTATTATTTTTTTATAATTTTACAAAAATAAGATGATTGATATCGGACTGGAGCAAACGGCACACCAAATTTCAGGGTAGAAGATTTTGCGTTCAACTAGATATACCAATACCCAATTCTGTATCAGTTATTGAAAAATATATAGTCTTAGAGAGGGCAACCGATGTGCGGACTGGCTTGCCCACTCTGCTGATACCTATAGCCACGGGTTGTCCATTCTTCATACTTCACCTACAGGGTGCCTCTCATTCCTCTTAGAGGATATGGCCGGGATTTGTTTCCCGAGATTTTGATGTATCTGTTTTTACTTTCCTTGTAAACAAAAAAAATATATATAGTCTTAAAAGATTCACAGACAGAGTTACGGATTTGTACCGGCCAAAATGTATCGTATCGGCCTAAATCTAGTACCAGATTTTAAATTTTAGTATCGGATTTAAATAACAATCCGTACCGGCCAATTTCAACAGTACTGGCCAATACCAACCGGTATTGAAAATTTTAAAAGTACCAACCGGTATTGAAAATTTTAAAAACTTGAAAGATTTTTTTGCAAAATTTTCAAAATTTTTCAAAATTTTTCTCCCTCCC
>JANJEY010000005.1:60126808-60150504 GCA_024703695.1 Erythroxylum cataractarum
GACACTAAACCTTGTAACGGTGGATTAATTTATGATTTACTTCACTTCAGCAAATCGAACCTAATGTTCATAGAAATTCCCTTATCTTCTAAATCTAAGTTACCTACTTTATTTATAGATAATTTGGAATAAAAGGCATTCAATACAAAAAGCCTAAAATTAAGTTCATTAATCCTAGGTATCCTCACACAAGATCTTAAGATTGGTTTAAGCTTTAGTCTCAAGTATGTTTCTTGATTAATTTTTTGACAAATTAAATCCTATTAGTTATGGTATTCAATCATTTAAGGCCTTAATCTAGGTGATCAAACTAAATTGGGACTAAATATGCATTCACTCAAGCAAAAACTAATACCACATAAATTGTCTTAATCTAATATCAATCATAACATTAATAAAAAAAACTTACTTATACATATTCATCATTGTAAAACAAATCATAGTCATAATATATATTTGCATTGATTAAATCCACAAAAATTTTTAAAAAATAAGGAATAAAAACAAATTAAAAACACCCAATATTTAGTCTTCGAGAGAGACCAATGTTGTTGTCGAAGAAATTCTCTACTGTTGACATCTTCTACCGTTGCTGTATTTTCTCTATTGCAGACGTCTGTCGCGCGACTTTATTGTCTCTCTTGTTCACGCCCTCTCTCCTAGCCGCAACTCTCTCCTTCGTTCCACTACTTTATCACATCTCGGCCAATGTTCACATCCCTCTCTCTGCTGCTAGCTCTCCCTTCCTCTTCCTATTCATTGACGTGAAAAATAATTTTTTGGTCTACCTCCTATTCACGCCAACAAACGGTGTAGCTGCTAGGATAAAACTGATTTTCGATCCTCTGTCTCTGCCATTGCCAACTTCTCTTCTTTCTTTCCTATGTATTGATGTGACAATTAAGGTTTTTGGCCACTTGTTATTCACGCACAACTCTCTCTTATTCACACACAACCCTCTCTTCTTTTTGGCCAAAGCATTAACATTTTTAGGTGGTGTGGGTCTTCTTTTAGGAAGCTTTTATTGCTTTATATCCAAATCTAATATATGCCTAAAATTAAAACTAATAACTCTTAATTAGTGCAATTTAAACATTAAATGGACAAGAGTTTAGCAAATTAAGTATCTAAAATCAATATAAAATGCCTGTTACTAACAAGGTATTTGATTCAATCAAATGAAAATTCAGGATCAACATCTGTGATGTATTTATCTTTCCTCAACTTTTATTTAATGGATTTAGCAATGCTTTTCTGTAGCTCTTATAGCATTTTAATGAATGGTGAGTCAACTTAGGTGTTCAATGGAGCCAAAGGCTTAAGGTAAGGGGATCATCTTTCGCCTTACATCTTTACTTTATGTATTAAGGTTCTTATAGGCTTATATTCTTTAATATAGAGCAAAAAGGAAATTTCAAGTATCATAGTAAATTCAAGGGCTAAAGATCTTCAATTTAGCTTTCGCTGATGACTTATTGTTACCTAGTGGAGTTGACCCTAATTATGTTTATATCTTCATAAACTCTCTGCTAACTTTAAAAAATTTAAAGGCTCTCGATTAATCTTATTTTTTTTGTCTCTGTAAGCCCTTATTAGATTACAAATCAACCATCTATATTGTCAGGTCTTCAAACCTTGTAAATTCCATTTAAATGCCTTAGAATACCCTTCACAACCAAGAGTTACGAGACTCAAATAATGAACTGAGCTACCCAAACTTTTACATAGGGGAGGCATATAGAGGAGCTTGAAAAGCTTGTGAAAGGCCCAATTAAAGTATCAAAAAGAAGCTAAAGATTATGATTACAAAGCATAATTAACATTGAATTCAAAAGCAAATTGGCGCCAAACTTTAAATTAGTTTTAGAGACTAGAAAAGTATAAATAAAATGGCACCAAAGTTTAACTTTTAACCAACTCTAGACTCACCTTAGAGATGCACACTAAGAGCAACATTAAAAAATGACTTCAATTATATCCAAAAAAGGTGTCGGACATATATTTTAAATAATTAGATATTGTTACTTCATCGGTGTTACATTCTTTTAAAACTTGTACAATTAGGTGTTTTATTCTGTTATTTATGTTTAGATAGGGATTGATTATATTTCAAAGTTATTTATGTCTAATTAGAATACATCTAGCTTGTTATTTCTATTTAAGATTCTAACTTTTAGAGTTTTGATGTTACTAAGGTTTTAAGCCTATATAATGCTATTTTTATTATGGATGTAAAAAGGAATTTTTTAATTAATTTTTTTAATCTTTATAGAAATGCTCTTAGATTAGGTTCTCTATTAATTATGATATTGTCTAACTTGCTAATAGTGATGAAACCTAAAACCTTATCTTTCTCAATCCCTTATTTTCTATAGTGTGATGATTCATAATCTTGTTTTGTGTATTTTTATAATTGATTTCATTGATTACCCTATTTAATATAATAGTCCTAGGTCATGTTGTATTGATATCAAATATCATTAATCATATTAGTAAGGGTTGTATCATAATTTGGTATCAGAACTTATCATAATTTGGTATAAGAGCTTAGTTATATATTAAGTTTTGTTCTTGACAACTTTGTCTACGTTTGCAATATTATTTTGTTTTAGCTTCATATATTCAATTTTGTTATTCGTATTGTTCATAGACAAGATTCATTAAAAAATATTTTAAGTTCTTGTTTCTTTTTTTCTTATTTACACGTTAAAAAAAGTTTATTTATTAGTGATTATATTTTCTCTTACTGTTTAATAAATTCTTGTCAAGTTCTTATCCTTATTTTTAATTGTGTTTACTTGGGTTCCATTAGATTCAATTTTCTACTTTGTTTTTTTCTTATTTCTTGGCCTTTAATAGTGTTTATGTTTTTTTAATCCAAATTTGTTTATTTGGGATTATTTAATAAAAGGAGAAGATTTAAACTAGTTTTCTTGATTAAGATTGTGTAGTTTTTAAAGGACCTTTGTTTAATAGTTTAGGTTATGAGTCTAGTAAAATTTTGAGAGGAACATATGATAGAGTGCTTTGCGACTAACTTTTTTACAGATAGGATATGACTCAAACGTGAAAGAAAATATGTACAAAGATAAAGAAGTAAATAAAGAGAAAAGAGTGGGGTAAATATGTTACACATGGCATTTTTTAATCCAATACAAGGCTAATATGAGCAAATTCTTAGTCAGTTAGGTGAGTTGAAGGATAGTTTGGATAAACATAAATATGCCTTATATAGATTTCACTATAATCTATCAGTATCCACTAGAGTGAATGAATTTGAAGTTTATGACGAGGATGGTGATAATGCCTTTGACGACTTGTAGGAGGACAATAATGTGATTGAGAGTGAAAAGGAAGTAGACGATGAGGTGTTCGAAAGTGAAAAGGAAATAGATGATGAGATGCCTAACTTGGATGATAATAGTGATGATAGGTGCAACGAGGGGTTCAAATATGTTCATACAAATGAAGAGGAGTCAGGTGATGATAAGCCTAACTTGAAATATGCTAGTGATGAGGAGTGCATTGAGAAAATTAAAGAGGGAAGGACGTTGGTCACTAAGAGGGTGTTGAGTATGCAAGTGGGATATGATGAAGCAAATAAGTAGGAAGAATAGAGGGGAAGGAAAGATCATAAGAGATTAAAAAAAAAACCTTATGAGAAAATACATCTAAAAATAACAGTCTCTTTATTAGTTAGAGATAAAATTACGTACTATTAGACTTTTCATGATCTCGTTTATCAACATAATTTATAGTGATAGTAGTGTTGTTGTTGTATCAACTTGTTTATCAACAGAACCTGCTTGTATCAACTTGACCAATGCCTTTTAAGGACACAGGCTTAGAACTGAATAAAATTAACAGAGGATGTGATCCCCCTTCTAAGGCCTGTGCTTCCGTTTGTTTTTTTTTTTTCTTTCCAATTTCTAAGGAAGAAAGGATGACTTCATATATAATACATGACAAAATTTAGGGTGTTCTGACTTCCGAAACTACAAATAAAAGTTGTTTTTCATAAAAAGCTCTCAGAGGTCGTGGAAGTGTTTGCAATAATTATCACACCAATTAACGATCTTATTTATAAAATCTTATAAATTGTGTCTAATAGACATGTTCCTTAAATTGTTTGCTGACGACCTTGATTATATCATTATAGGCTGCAGCATTTTTATTACCTGGACCAGTTGCCAAAACAATTCCCATACTTTGCTGCCAAGTAATTTTGGTCTGAAATTGGACCCTGAGTCTGGGAGGGACATCGACAGGTTTTGTCTTCGTGTAACTTGTCATTTGATTGGTTTACAGAGTTGAGAGTCCTTATGTCGTGTCTCCCAGTATTCTTTTTCTAAATCTTGAGGATCAAATCAGTGCCGATACAAGATCCCATCTCTAAAGTCTTTATTGGGTGACTCCTACTCTTTGATCTACTGCTGTTTTCTTTGTTAGTTTATCTCAACCACAATTCAGCTCTTTGAAGTTTCTCAACTTATATACCAAGACGCAGCCCTGATTTTCTATTATTTTATTTCATCTGACCCTCTGCTTTTGGCTATCTGGGTTTTGGTCTGTATTTCCGGCTTAAACCTTTGTTGCTTTCATAAGTTAAAAAATTGGTTTATGATAATTGCTACTCTTTGTATTAGTTGGAGTTGGTATTGGTTCTGAAAGTTTCATTGTCAGCGTCATATCCTTTATCTGGGGGGCCTAATTTTGGTGATTAATTTGCTCTTGGGTGTCTCGTTGATAGGATATAGATACGGTTGTTGTTTACCGAACGTAATGGTGAAAAGGTCCAAAACTTTTATCATGTGAAAAGGAAAGTAAAAGATTAAAGAATTTTAAATGCATTCTGTACTTGCGTCTGGATGCGATTTCTACTTGGTAACCCTTCAAGCATGTCATGTGATCAAACACTAGAAATTTTTGCCATTTATAAGTACAGGACAAGTAACCAAACAAGCCTCTGACCTAAAACAGTCGTGGGGTTGTGTATGTGTAGGTTCAAGGGTAGTTGGCGAGATTTTGGATAATGGAAGCTTTAAAAGCGGACCCAGTTCTTGGAATTGACGGTATCATAGTAAAGGAGGAGCCTGAGGCAGACAAGTTGAGGGAGAGTCAAACCGAAAGAGAAATGGTTCCTCCAGCTGGTAATTCCATCCACCGGTCAGGTTCCAGGCCTCAGTTGGACCTAAGCAAAGCTGCAATACAGGGGAATTTTGAGGAGAGGGATCCCACAATCCTCTTGCCCAATCAATCTGATGATATATCTCATTTGGCTCTTGATATTGGAGGTATTAACTTGCAACCTACCTTCTGAACTTCCTTTTCTAGTTGGGTTTTCTGGTTTTGGTTTCTCTATCTGGAAAGATTGTCCTATCTTTGAATTGCTGTTTGATTGCCTTATTTTAGTTCATTTAATTGTCAGGGATAGTGGAGATGGGCTAAAGCTGGAGTTTGGTGTGCTATGCATATACATAAATGTATTCCATTTTTCGTAGTCATTCCCTTCTAATCTTCCGTTCTTGTTAATCCTGATTAAGATATTATTTGTCAAACCTATTTTTGGAATAAGTCTCATTTCATCAACTTTTCTGAGAGTTTTTGCACACAAATGGTTCAGTGATTTTGTGATGCTTTACACTTAAATGCATGTGAGAAGGGGATGTGATCATACAAATATTTGTTGACCTCAATCTGGGAGCTTTTGACGTTATTAGTGGAACATTGATAAGATTATTTAATATGTGACCTGCAGGATCACTAATCAAATTGGTGTATTTTTCAAGACGTGAAGACCGGTCAATTGATGATAAGAGGAAGAAGACAGTCAAGGAGAGGCTAGGAATTTCTAATGGAAATAGGAGGAGTTACCCCATTCTTGGTGGAAGGCTTCATTTTGTGAAGTTTGAGACGCACAAGATTAACGAGTGCTTAGAATTTATTTCTTCAAAGCAGCTTCATCGTGGTGGTATGCATACCTGTCACACTTGATCTATGTTGAGAAAATGAGTTTTATCTATGCTATCTTTTTCCTATTAATATCAATTCAATTTGCAAACTTTCATCCCCATTAGCAGTTGCATTGTATTTCCTCATCCTTCCTTTTCAGTCTTGACAAATCTGGTGAATTTCTTGTGGATAGGATTGGAGTCACATGGCTGGCAATCTGAGAATCCAGCAAATGACAATGTTGTAATTAAGGTAAAGTTTGTGAATAGTATTACTCTTTAGGTTCTGGTCATTTTGCATCAATGGAATCATATGTATGCAAATTTTTGTACATAAACATAGTAAGCAACAGGGAATGTGAGAAACCAGTAGAAACCTTGGCGTTGGTGGCTGGGATGCATTTTCTTCCTTTGAGAAAATGATCATTACATGGCAAATATTGGCTCTCTGCAAGATTGCCCTTTTTCCTTAACGGAATTGAAGCAAGGATAGAGTAGGAAAGAATAGGTGTTGTTAGTTGGAACATTGCCTATGGATAGAGATTAGTGTTATGTGGGATGATTACCAATCTGATCAGAAATGCTGACACATCAGATCGGGAGAAATGACTCTTTCATTTGCTACAGCTATTGAATTGCTAATGATGTGGGAATGCTAGCATCCTACTTACCTGTCGATGAAGTTTGTATCCTAATGCTTAAAACTTTAGTTTTTTGACGGATGCTTTGCCCCAATCTGTGGTTTTCATTCACTTAAATTGGTTTATATTTCATTCTTAGCATTTTGCTGATCCCTTATGACAGTTAATTCTGTTGATGTTTGTCTACTTTTTCTTAAATTAGTCACACAGATCATCTTCAATTTTGAAGGAAAGCAAACTGTTTCTGTGATGACTCAAATATTATTCTTTTAGTTTGTGCAGTTCTGTTCATACAATTTTATTGTATACTGTTACTAACAAGTTCTTCTGAAAAGGCCACAGGCGGTGGGGCATACAAGTTTGCAGACCTTTTCAAAGAAAGGCTTGGGGTCAGTCTTGACAAAGAAGATGAAATGGATTGTCTAGTGGCTGGAGCAAATTTTTTACTTAAGGTAATATCTTCAAACTGTTAATGTTAATTTCTGATGTATGGCCTCAAGTCATCCATTTTTTTGTGATTGGAATTACTGTTTATTCATATTCTAAGTCAAACATTTTACTGATGGGCTCTTAGGTGTATACAATTTGCTTCCCCCGGGTGCTCTTGTATGTGCACATTCTTGATGGAAAAAGTTTATTTTTAATATAAAAATACATAAACATGATGTATGAACTGTGAGTATTGGTTTTTCAGTGTAAATTTAGCGAAAGCTATGGCATACTATGATGTAGGACAAATTCTACGAACAAAATTTTAAGGTAAAGAAATGGGAAGAAAGATAGCTTTTAGAGTAGAGAGGAGGAAGAAAAGAATGGAAGAAAAAGAGAAAAGTTGAGAGGAAAATGCTTCAATATCTTTTATCCAATAGTAAAATATGATTTTATACTGACTTAACTCCTCTAGTTGTATAATTAGAAACTAATTACTACATCGGCTAAGAATATCTAACTAGCAAAGAAGATAAATAAGAAACCTAACTGAGAAGGAAATGAATGGTGAAGTTTAGTTACCTATATACCTAAAAATTGCTTACTGAACTAAGAATACGAAGTCTAGAAATCAATCACTAAATTTTTAATTTGCACCTAAGTTTTAAGAAATCTTTGTTACTTGTTGGTCTCACATCATACTATCTGTTTGGACACCCTATTAATTGTAATTTGAACAGAATATTGTTGAAGAATTGTCAGCTTGGATTTATTGCTCGAAACTGATTGATAGTTATCTGCTTTCTGTAATTGAAAAAGTGACTATTTTTGCTTTCTGGAAGAGCAATTTTGTAGTGGATATATCTTCTTTTATTGCCAACACTTAATTTTGAAGTCGTAATTTTCTATGGGTTTGTTTCAATTGATTTGCGCATGTGTAGAAATGCAATTATTCAATTCACCAATCCTACTACTTTCTGACCATAACTGGGCAGGCTATTCGTCATGAAGCTTTCACACATATGGAAGGTCAGAAAGAGTTTGTTCAGATCGACCAAATTGATCTGTTCCCTTACCTTCTTGTGAATGTAGGATCTGGTGTTAGTATGATCAAGGTATATGGATTTCTTTTCCAGTTTGCTAGCTCTTGAAGCTCCTCAAATTGTCCAGTGACAGAAACTTGTTCAATATTATTAATTTTATTTAGGTCGATGGAGATGGTAAGTTTCAGAGGGTTAGTGGGACAAATGTTGGTGGTGGTACCTACTGGGGGTTGGGAAGACTGTTAACAAAATGCAAGAGGTAAGTGTAATATCCAATAATTTCTTTTGCTTTCAGCAAATTAGGAACTTTACTGAGGTCTTTCTTGATCTTTACTCTCAGTTTTGATGAGTTGCTAGAGCTGAGTCAAAGGGGAGATAATAGGACCATTGACATGCTTGTTGGTGATATTTATGGTGGTATGGATTATAATAAGGTATATTCTGATTTTCATTCATGTTACTTTCTTTTTAACTGTTTTCAAATGCTTCCACTTTCGTAGAAGCTGGTGCTACTACATTAGCATGAAGGCCTCTATCATGAATTATTGGAGAACTATTTCTTGATATCTTGTATGACTTTCCCCTCCCTTGTAGATTGGTCTGTCAGCATCAACTATTGCTTCTAGTTTTGGTAAGGCTATATCTGAAAATAAAGAACTTGAAGACTACAGGCCTGAAGATATTTCACTTTCCCTCTTGAGAATGATTTCGTATAATATTGGGCAGGTGAGTTACATGAAACATTCTACTTTATAAAAGGTTCCTGATTTTGTTTCATCTTCCAAAAGAACCTGCGGATTCTACTCTTCTTGTATCTTGTTATTGTTTTAACAATTCCATCGCAATTTGTTAATTTGTTTTTTCTTTACTGTTGTCTGGCATTTTTTTATGGAAGAACCTGACATAAATCATATTGTTGTTGAGGTTTCTGAATCAGATGTATTCAATGCAGATTTCATACTTAAATGCACTTCGATTTGGGCTTAAACGGATCTTTTTTGGAGGTTTCTTTATTAGAGGTCATGCATATACAATGGACACAATCTCTTTTGCTGTACAATTCTGGTATGCATGATTTACGGGGTATTAACTTTCTCTTCTCATACTAAACTGATTGTAATCATACTGTTTACCCCATGCTTCCTGCTTTAAGGCACACTTAGTAATCAAGATACATTTATATCAATGATTTCTGTATTTTTAAAGAGGATTTGAAGTTTTAATACTTGGATAGGTCAAAAGGAGATATGCAGGCAATGTTTCTTCGGCATGAAGGATTTCTTGGAGCTCTAGGTGCATTTATGAGTTATGAAAAGCATGGTCTTGATGACTTGATGGTTCACCAATTAGTGGAAAGATTCCCAATGGGTGCACCATATACAGGAGGACAAATTCATGGACCTCCACTTGGGGATCTAAATGAGAAGGCAAGTGTTTTTGATGTTACAAAAATGTGGCCTAGAAAGCCATTAGTAAACGACTGTGAGTTCATTTGCTTTTGCTAATTTCTGGATCATATCAGGTCCCAAATGATGTGATTGAATGTGTGGCACTGTGTCCAACTAATTTAAGTGAAGCCTATACTTCTTTGGATTTGTATTACTTCTCTAACTACACAACCTTTTATCCTCAAATATCAAGTGTATCATTTTACCTATATCTCCAGACCAGGATTAATTTCTTCTTGACTGTAAAAAATAGGTGTGTGGTTTGGTCTTGTAGAAGAGAGAAAGAGACACTCAAATGGCTTATTATTGAGTTTTTTATTGGCCATTTATTGCAATAGTAGGGCAGTTCAAATATTCTAAAGTTAGATACTGGAACTATTCCAATATAGGATTTTTTATATGCTAACACTAAATCCCTAATAGGTATTATCAGATCATTTGTAATATGTTTGGCTCTGACAAGCGAAACTGATGTTGTCTTGGTAGCCCATCTTTTCAAAATTTGCTTATTTCCTTTTATGCTTTCTTTCTATGTGTGGACATAGGTCACTTCTCAAGTTGATTTAATAAACTCAAGTATTGAGCTTCTTGTTTGAAAAGCACAATATGGAATATTTGATCTATTGGGGTGAGCATCAGAATCTTTATTGCAACTTACCATGTGCCTATGACTATTTCCTATGGGTCTTGCGTAAATTTGTTCTTGACAAATGTTCCAACTTGAGCTTATAGGAGCTTACTTCGTGGTGATGATAAAATGCTTGGGCTTTCAATCAGGAGGTTGTAAATTAACATTTAATAGCTACTGCATAAGCATTTAAAAGGCTTTTTTGCAGTTGATGTACATTGGTTGTACAGATGGAATATCATCTTGCGTTTTTTGGCTGTTAAGCATGCAAGCAAACTCTCACTCACTCCTTGCATTTGTGTGTGCCTATGTTTATGGTGTATTGATGCTCTTGCTGCCACTAGTTAAAGTTGATAAAAGTAATTCCATGATGCTGGTTCTCGGGAATCATCTACTTTAATTATTCCATTGGCCTTGGAGATAATGGAAGAATAGATTCTTTGTACCAACTTTTGCTTGTATCTCATGGAATAAAATATATGAAATTAAAGGCATGATGGAAACCAAGTGATTGTTATTAAAGTATTGATTAGGTTACTAGCAACCAAATTGTATTAGCTGAATTATGAACCTGATAAACTGTCTGTAGTAAAGACTATGCAACACCTATTAGCTGTTGTGGTGACTATATGACACCTCAATATAACTTTGATGGAGCTTGTAGATACTCTTTCTATTTCTCTATTTCTCAACCCTTCTCTAAGGTCCTGGTAAGGGCAACATGAGCTTCCTTAAAATTTGACCTGAGATGCAGACATAAAGTCTGATTCTTCTTATAGGTAAGTGTTTGTCTTGAATTGTAAATTTTCAAACCAAAAAACTTCTAGTATCCTACTGATTTCGTCTTTGGGAATAGGAAAGATGATCTGAAAGTTGAGATTTGCTCATTGAAATAAAGGTGTGGCTACCATCCAAGTTTGTAAACTGATATAAAGACATGCCCCAGATGGAGTTTCCTTAAACAATTTAGGTGCTACATGAGCATGATTTTGTATATTGTTTTGACGTTGTTTAATTCTGCTTGATTTTAATGTAGATATCGTGGATGGAAAAGTTTGTGCTCAAAGGAACTGAGATTACTGCACCTGTGCCAATGGCTCCACCAGGGACCACGGGACTTGGTGGCTTTGAGGTTCCATCAGCTAGAGGTGGTACTTTGCGTCCTGACGCAAGTAATCTGAATGTTGGTGTTCTTCATCTTGTGCCAACATTAGAGGTGTTTCCACTTTTGGTGGACCTGAAAAAGTAAGGACCATTGCATACTGGTATATTTATTTTATTTTATTATTTTTACATATGCAGTAGACTGAATTAAATGGCTACAGGTACGAACCCAATACTATTGACCTTGGAGACCACAGTGAGCTAGAGTAAGTACATTCTATAATTGGTTGCATATGTAGCGGAACTCAATGAGCAGATTATTTTCAATAATGCTACCATCTGATGGGGCAATAACTGAAAGGTCTATTTGCTGTTTTTTGTATACTGGTTTAGGTACTGGCTCACACTACTTTCTGAGCATTTGTCAGATCTAGTCGATAAGGTAAACATCAGTTGTTCCTTTGAAATCTGTAACCCTCTTCATGAATGTACGGGTGCATGTGTAGTTTTATATTTGTGTGAACAGCATATATCTGACTACACTTGCATACCTAGTCAGTAAGTATTTACTATGGGAACTGAACATCTTGATACATTTAGATGTTAAAAGATTTTGATAATTCCTCTTTTTATAAAGTAGCATGAGCTATGTCTCTTGTGTACATTAATAAAGTAGGTAGAGTGATCAAGAAAATTATTTCTGCACATGGTAGCAGCATCCAGATTTGAGGCTTAAGAATTTCCTCAGGTACATTATGACAGACACTTGCGGTAAAATTTTCAGGTTCATCACTTGTGCATTATGAGTATGACCAGTTTTAAGAGCCGTAGAACAACTTAGATCAATAACATAAATTATTTTAAACTTGGATCAATATATTATTTTAAACTTAACCTGTTCCAGGCCCCAAAGGAAGTAAGGTCCTTGTATGCAATTTGCTTTCTTTCAATTTTGATCCTCAAATCTTCATTTTATGGTTGGGCATTCCAAGATTCTAGCATTTTAAGGGGAAGATGCAGTTAGTTTCTTTTCTTCTAATTGCTTTAATATCAATATGGTAGGCAGTGGCAAGTGAAGGTGGGACTGATGATGCTAAAAGAAGGGGTGATGCTTTTGCCTGTGCATTTTCTGCTCACCTAGCCAGGTTATCGTATAACTATGCCTGTCAGATTTCCTGTGTGGACTTTTTCTGTAAGATGTTAGAGAACAAATAACCTTTAGTTTTGAAATGTTAGATTTTATTGTCTAAGATGCGAGGGTGAAGTTAATATTGTTGATAATTTTAATTCTTAACTTATGGACTTATCAAATTATCCTCATTTGATTTTGTTTCTTTCTGGAACCCAAGATTGGTTTTAATGTCATCAAATCACAAAAGAATTTGTTTGCTGCCTTCAACTATTGATGTCATGTATCCTTGCTTGCTTTGAGGTTGTGAATTTCCTTCTTAATTGGTTGTTTCATTTTTAAACGTAAATATTTTTAACTTGCATTGTGCTTTCCTTTTCTTAACCTTTTAATTCCATTAACAGGTTGATGGAAGAGCCTGCTGCCTATGGAAAGTTAGGATTGGCTAATCTTTTGGAGCTAAGGGAAGAGTGCTTGAGAGAGTTCCAATTTGTTGATGCATATAGAACAATAAAACAGAGGTAATTGCATTTTGTTCTCAAACCTTAAATATATTTTATTGTAGTATCTTCTTTGTTTCTATCACTGTTTTCTCCTTACATCCACATCTACTGGTTGTGTTTATAGGGTTCATGTGAATGGCATTACTGTTTCTTGCTTGGATGTGCACAGCTCTTACGCTTTTCCCTTTTTCAAACAACAATAAATATCTATTACCACAAACTTGCTTATAAGGAGATAGGACAACTCAGCCCATGAAGAACTCAAAATTTGTTGAAATAACTTATGTATTTGTTTCGGTTCAAATAGTCCCCTAATGTTTTATTTTAATAGTAGTTAACCTAGTCGCTAAGAAGCAGCTTCCTTTCTATCAATTGCAAGTACTTGTAAACTGGATAACTCACATGTGCCTTTACTGTTTATAGAAGGAAGGTTTGATATTAGTGGATCAAAAAAATTGGTTGAAATCTTGCCATTTCATTTCTATTTCACTCCTCCATGGGGATTTTTTTGCCCTTCCCTAAAAATTAGGATGTAATATTAATTTAATTGGCAACACTTTTATGACATGTTTTCACAACTTCATGGGCATATTTATTCTTTTCCTTTCTTATATTGAACTGACTTAGAAAACCACTGCAACATAAACTGCTTTAATTTGTACTTTTGACTGCAATTTTTTCCAATTCCTTTTGATTATATAGGTTGGAATGAAGAGGATCATGAATATGGAGATGAACTTGCTTGTGACTTCTTTTGATACACTCCTTTTGCCCCAATTTAATGGTTTCTGGATGTAACAGGGAAAACGAGGCATCACTAGCTGTATTACCTGACCTGTTGGTGGAGCTTGATAACATGAGTGAGGTGGGCCATGAAGACATTTCTTCCTTTCCTTTGTTTTTATCCAAGTAGCATAGATTGTACTTTCTGAAATAATTACATCCTTAAATATCTTTTCGGTGAGCCATTTTGAAACGATTGTCTTCCAAACCCTGCGTACGGTTGCTTCTCAGAAATTCTAATGATTAAACTTCTCCATTTTGCAGGAGAGAAGATTGCTTACTTTAATTGAGGGCGTTCTAGCTGCAAATATCTTTGACTGGGGATCTCGCGCCTGTGTGGATCTCTATCATAAGGGGACAATTATTGAAATTTATAGAATGAGTCGTAATAAAATGCAAAGACCTTGGCGGGTATGTGGAGAAAATACCTCTAGAGGGTACTACAGTGGAATTGTATACTAATGATGCATTCATTTTTAATGCTGCTTTAGGTTGATGATTTTGATCTCTTCAAAAAGAGGATGCTGGGTTCTGGGGACAAGAGGCCTCAACCACACAAGAGAGCCTTACTTTTTGTGGACAACTCAGGTGCCGATATTGTTCTGGGTATGCTTCCTCTAGCAAGGGAACTGCTCCGTCATGGAACCGAGGTAAACTTTAAATCTGTAAGAAATTTCTAATCATAATTCTAATGTTTTCCTTTCAAGTTTATCCGCAGCAATTAAAAATATAACTGTATAATATATACATGTGTGTGTATGTGTGTGTGTGAGTTTATGCTGCAATACTTCCTTTTTTTCAGTTGAAAGAAGAATACTGGTAGTATTCCGTAATCCATTCCATGCAGGTTGTCCTGGTTGCTAATTCCCTTCCTGCACTGAATGATGTGACTGCAATGGAGCTTCCAGATATTGTAGCAGAGGCTGCAAAGGTTTGTCCATAAACATGATTTTACAATTTGCATAGCATACTTATGGATTTGTTTTCCTCACTTTTGAAAGTCTGGTATTCTCTTTCCCAAGTTCTCTGCATAAATTACCTTTTCTACAGCTATCTCTTTTTTTTTTCCGTCTCAATTTTCCTGCTTTATACACTTTAAGGAAGGAATAAAAAGATTACCTTTACAATACTAGTTAGCTAAAGAAATTGGTAGTTTTGACTATGATGCAGAAACTGACTATAAATTTCTGGGGACGGTTATGCAAAATATGAGATGTGAGATGTGGTTTGGTTTGGTTGCCGAAGCTCAATGACTGCTATTCTACTTTCAACTTTGTTAATCAAATATTTTCTACAAATCAAAGTGGGGGAACTGATTATCCTTGTCCACAGCATTGTGACATACTTCGAAGAGCTGCTGAAGCAGGAGGCCTACTTGTGGATGTAATGGTCAACAGTTTGGATGGTTCTAAAGACAATTCCCCATCAGTTCCTTTGATGGTTGTTGAAAATGGGTGCGGTAGTCCTTGCATAGATCTAAGGCAAGTCAGCTCTGAGCTTGCTGCTGCTGCAAAGGATGCAGATTTGGTATGAAGTCCCATTCCTATTGCTATATCTTGTTAATTACTGTTTTCTGAAATCTCTGCATACAGAAGCAATTAACTTATCTTATGCATGTATTTTATCACCAAAAACTTTTTAGTTCTTCGTCTTTTTTAATATTTTCCCCATTTTGTTTCCTAAAACAAAAAGAAAACGGAAGGAGTGACATTATGTAGTTGTGAACACTTACTGGAGATTGTTGTGCAGATTGTCTTGGAAGGAATGGGTAGAGCACTTCACACCAACTTTAATGCCAGGTTCAAATGTGAGGCTTTAAAGGTACTATCTTGGATATCTCCTTTCATAAATGAAATTTGGAACTTGGTTTCCATTTTTAAGTTCTAATGAACAGCTAAATTTTGGTTAAACCATGCTGTTTTTGCAATCCTTAACATTTTATTTTTATACTTCGCTGAATCCGCGAGCAAGAAACTAAAGAAAGTTATCGTTGACCATATGTAACCTACTTTGCAGCTTGCAATGGTGAAAAATCAGAGACTGGCAGAGAAGTTGATTAAAGGGAATATTTATGATTGCGTCTGCCGGTACGAACCTGCCAGTTGAAAGCTATTGGAGATAACTCCTTAAATCAATCTTCAGGGTATCCTTTTTGGGACAATTGTATATCCAACTCAAGGTCGTCAAGGATTTGTTTTAAAATAATTGTCATTTGTCTTCTCCAATGCATTAGTAGTCGAACTTACTATGCAACAGAATCAAGAATAGGTCATGTTCGTTGAGTTTATATATATATATATATATATATTTGGTAGTCAAGTGAAGTAAGGTAGCCTATGGGCGCAACCGTGCGCCAGGACCCGCATCAAACAACAATAGAGATCGGAGCATTGAATCCGGCGTCTCTAGTTTACGACCGCTGTGACGTAAAGGTAACGACAATTCATTTCATCAAGCGTTATACCTATAGCAATTGGTCAGAATCGTTACTTTTCAGATGTTCAGTTTATGCTGAAACCTCCGAAATAATCACGCCCTCCTATACTTAATTTTCACTCAATCATGAGGAGTTGCAATCTCCAAACAAGTACCGGATAATTAGTAGCTTTGCAATATAATTATTGCTTCTTTTTGACGGTGAAAGTAGGTTTCGTATTTTTGCGTGGGTCCGTATGAGTTGAATTTGGATATTTTTTCAATTTTTAAAATTTCAGAGTCAAGCATATCGCACCAGCCAACTTAAAGCCCAAATCATTTCTTGTTTTGAAAAATGAATAATCCCTTCAAGTTATTTATGAGATATTGGTAGATTTGTAGACGAGCTAAGATGATAGCATGCACATAAAAGGCTGAGAGTGTCCAAAGATACTATAATGTATTTTGAGAATGAGGGCCATTAAGAAAGAATACATTAAGGTAAGGTATTTTGAGATTAAACAATGTGGTGTTGTAAGGTGGGTTGGTTTCATTGAGAAAAAAGTGTAGATAGTAGAACTCACATGAATTTTAATGAATAATAAAAAATAGACTAGTTAACACCAGGAGCCCTTTGCAGTCTATGTAGTTTCTGCAATTATAAGTCTTACACTTAAAAAAGAGCCTAAAATCATTTGCTAATTATATTGCTTGAATTGTCAATCTTATTTGGGAGTACATCTTCTAGCTAATTCTAGAGAACATTTTTTGTGAAGATTGTGCGCGAGGATCATCTCCCAAGTCTTGTTAATGACGGCGTGTGTTAAATTGTCCTTTTGTTTGGTTTCCCTTTTAAAGATATGTCGATTCCTCTATAACCATATGGTATAGACAATGTTGCTTAAGAGTTTTTTTGTTCCCCTATCTACAACACTAGGTAAGAATCTTCTTCCACTTTCACATTTCAAAGTTCATATCCCTTAGTTACAATATTCTTGCCAAATTGTTCTTACATAATTGCTTTAAAAAAAATATATGCTCCATTGTTTATAGAACATAAGATTCCAAGATTTTTATGTATCTTTTTAGCATGTACTTTATGTTGAGCTTTCCCATAGTCAGGAGCCAAAAGGGTATGGAGGCTTAGGATAAATCCCTATATGTATGATTAGTGAATTTTCCTGATTGGTGATACGTCCATATTTTTTGGTCCTCCAAATTTGGTTGTAATTCTATGAGAAATTTTGTTGCACGTATGGAATTAGATATGGTCTAGTTACGGATAGTTAAGGCTTCCTTCAATGTAATATTGTCATCTAGTGTATTCCTCAAGGCAATCATCCTTTGGTTCTCAGATAATGGTCCTAGGGGGACTAATTATCATACCAGAATGAGGTGGAGGAACCATTTCCTACTATGTTGGTGAAGTCCATTCCGTGATTTTCCTTGAGTATAAGGATATATTTTGAGTGTCCATGATGTGTCATTTTTAATCCACCAGTCCCATAAGCTTCCTTTTTTGATGTAATATGAGTGATCCCACCTAACCCATATTAAGTTATTGTCCTTTCGGAGCCTCCAAACTCTTTAAAAAATTTGGACTTGGTTTGAGTTCCTTATAGGTAGAGTCCCTAACCCCCATCTCTCTTAAGTTTTGCAAACTTCTCCATCTCACCTTAGCTTGGATTTTGCCATTCAAGTGTCATTTCCATATTAATCCATACATTATTTTGTTAATGACTTTGATCAATTTCCTAGGAAACAACAAATGTGAGGTCTAGTGCACATAGAGATTACTTGGTATTGATTTCACCATTTGAATCCTCCTTGCCATAGATGTGTTTGTGTTTCTATCTTGTAAGTCTACCTTGGATCGTCTCTAGTAGTGGTTTAAATTAAGCAATCGAAGGCCTTTTGGTGGTAATAGGTATTCCCAAGTAAATGATTAGTGGTTTGTTCTAATTTAGAACTGTTATGTAGGATAAGGTGATAGTTTGTGCCTCTACACCTTCTAAGATTAGTAGTTAGCTATTGTCCTTATTTATGAACAGGCCTAATAAGGTTCTAAAGGAGTCCAATGCTCCCATTAATGTTGATACTGAGCTAGGACCTTTGAAGAATAAAATAAGATCATGTCGAAAGGATAGTGGACCCTACAATTATAGTAGAATTTGAGTTTTCCTTTTTGAGAAAGGTTCTTGATCATCCTAACCACCACTTCCATAGTAAGGGTAAATAGGTCAGAGGACATAGGGTCCCCTTGCCTTAGTCCCTTTGTTCCCCTGACCAAACTCATATGCTTTCTATTAACTAGTACTTCATAAGAGATAGTGGTAACACATTAAGTTATCTAATTTATAAATAGTTTAGGTATCCTAATAGCCTACAAGATATTTAGCAAAAACATTCCAATCTAATGAGTCAAATGCTTTGTGAAAATCTACCTTGATAACATAATTTTTTGGTGTCTTCCTCTTATTGTATCCTTTAAAAACACTTGCACCAATAGGATGTTGTCTCCGATTGATCTACCTTTTACAAAAGCTCCTCGAGAACCATTAGCTATCTACTTAACTATTGGCTTCAACCTATTAGTGAGCATCTTAGCTATGACCTTGTAGATAACATTACAGCACAACCTAAGCCTGTAGTCCTTGATAGTACTTGGGAAGCTACCTTGGGTATTAGACTTATGTAAGTCATGTTAATTTCTTTTAACATAATACCCTTTTTGAAGAATTCAAGTATTGCTTCAGTTACTATTGTCTTGGTTTCGTCTTAGGTTTTATGAAAAAAAGTAGGTATTATAGCCATTTGGACCAGAGGCTTTATGGGGCTGTAAGGAGAATATAGCTCTCTCCATATTTTCAGCATCATAGTTTGAATTATACTTGCAACCAATTCTTTTGTTATATATGAATTGATAATATTCCTCACCTCTTCAAACGCAGATGAAAATTTTGATATTGTTTTAATTATTTTGGAGAAAAACTCATGGATCTCCTTTTGTTCATCTTCCTTTTGAGTGAGGTTTACCCATTTCCATCCTTCAATGAGGTCATTCCTTTTGTATTATTTCTTCCATTATAGCTCTATGATAAAATTTGGTGTTTATATCCCCTTCTTTGACCCAAATTATTCTTGCTCTTTGCCTCAACAATGAATTGTTCCCTTCTAACATTCTCATGTAGTGTTCTTGTAGCCCATTCTCCATTCCTAAGCTAGTCATCATGAGGTGCCCTATAAAGCTCTTCTAGTATTCTCTCTAGGTTCTTTTTGGCCTCTAGAATATCATTATGAGTGTTGCTCTCTATGCTTTTGTTCATCATTTTCATTTCCATTTTGATCAAATGAAGTTTCCTTACACAATTTTACATCCTGGTGTTTGTTATAGGAGCATTGATTCCTTTCCTAATGGTTGCAAGAAACCCCTCCATTCCTACCTGATAATTGTTAAATCTGAAGGGAAAACATTTTGTTTGATTGAATGTTTTTAGGTTGAGAATTAGGGTATGATCCGAACCTTAAACTAAAGAAAACATTGAGAAAGATGCTTGGAAATCCATCTCTATACTTAAAACTTTCCTTATGCTCCCTAACTAAAAATGAGCGGACCCTCTTAGTTGCACTAGACCTGGAAATCCTACAAGAGGGCGCTGCTAAGTGGGGGGAGGTCACAATAATAGGATAATTCATAAAGAAAAGGCCTACCTACCAAGTAATCAAAAGTTAGGCTCACCATAAATGGAGCAATATGGGATTAAAAAAAGTCCTAATGATGAAGATTTGTTTTTCTTAAGATTTTCCTCAGTTCAATGTGAAATTAGGACCTAGGTGTAACACCCCCTATATGGAACCTACAATCACCCACATATATGGCAACCAAGTCTGTACAAACAGTCATGACATACATTTCTATTCCCTTATCTGTCACCATCGTGGCCTATCATACCTACTTCAGTAGCGATCATTGCCTTCCTAGCTTACTTCTATCACGATCGTACGATCATGACACTTGTTCTTCCTATGAAAATTCTCCTTCTTTACCTGATCTTAATCAATAACAAACTCATCAAAACAACTCAAATATACAAAATTAAAGCCCTATATCATGCTTTAACCCATATAACACTAAAAAATAGAAACACATAATCACACTAACACAATTCTAAAACTAAACATGCACAAATAATCTTATTATAAACTAAAAGCATACTAAAATACCCATTAAAACATAATGCAACCTATAACTATCAACAAACTATTGCCCATGTATCTTAATAGGGCAATCTCTATACACTATATTCATATATACAATATGGCCCAATGGACTAGTCACATGTATATCATAGGCTAGTTAATATATCGATAACATTCTATCATGCATTCTCCTAAATTGTATGAATGAGTGAAATCGAGATCTATTAATTCATGCATATTAAAATCAAAGAGAGAGAAAATACTAGCTATAACTTTTGAGACGTCGTGTTTCTCATGAGCCTTTATAGCACATGCCCGTGCTAGACTGGCTAATGTTGTAGGATGATTAACAGACTTAGATATTGTGCTCAAAGTGGTCTTAGGTTAGCCTAGTCCACCTCTGCCTTTACCTTGTCCTCCAGATGCAATAGGTGCATTGGATGCCCATCTGCTCCTCTGAAGTGCTCTACTCTTTCCTGAGCCTTGTGAACAATTAGCCATCTAATGATCAGTACCCTTGTATTTAAAACAGGCCCCAGTCAACCATTTACATGTGCCCTAATTTCTCTTGGTTCAGTGTAGGCACTCTGGTAGTCCATCTCCCTGTCTAGATGAAGAGCCTCTACTAGTAATAGATGTTGTGGACTACCCCTGACATCTTCTTCTGGTGGCTGGGCTGTGGACTAACCCTGCTGGGGACATATCTTGTAAGTCTTAGGTCCTCTTGCAAGAAGATAAGCCACCTTAAGTAAAACTCCTCCTTTATGCCCTTTCACTCTTGATTGTCTCTTGCTTCTTTACTGTGGTAACTGCAACAAGATAATAATAGCTCACCTGTTCTAAAGAAGTTACTACCACTAAGCACTCTTTGATGGAATCATTCGATCCATCCTCAAATTGTTGACATCGAAATGCCTTCGTCAAAACAGGCTCTGGAGCATACTTGCTGAGTCGGTTAAACTCCTTTTCATACTCAACCAAAGATAGGTTTATTTGTCTTAAATTTAGAAACTGCTTCCATCGGGCTGCTTTATAAGCATCTGTGACATAGTTCTTCTTGAACTCTTAGGTAAGAACACCCAAGTCAGAGAGTTAGGCATCTGAGGATGCAATAGGACTAATTTCCATCAGTCATAGGCCACCCCTTACAGGAGAGAGACAACACAGGTAACCATTTCTTCAGGAGGACACTTTTTCTCCTCTAGTCTGTTTTCATTCTAACTAGTATTATGCTTTATCGGATTCTTTTAGAGTCACGCCCTCAAATTCTTTCGCCTTATGCTTTCTCAAGGCTTTTATGGGAACTTTAGGCATGATCATTCTATCCATTATTCTTATCATATCACGGGAGAGCTTTAGAAGCATCTCCCTAGGTAGTAACATTACCAATATTTCACGCCTTGGAGGCTTAGGAAGACCCGAAACTGATTGTTCTCTCCCCACCACACTATCAACTGACTCCTCATCAACATCACGAGGTCTTTTCATCTCTACTATCTATAAGAAAATGGGGACATCTATATTAGGCCACACAAAAACCAAACCATATCACACATCACTAGACTCTTATTGGCTAGAACCACCTAAACCGTGGCTTTAATACCACAAAATGTAATATCTCCTATACGGAACCTACAACTACTCACATACATGGAAATCAAATTCCCGTGCAAACTATCATGACATACATTTC
Organism: Erythroxylum cataractarum; assembly: GCA_024703695.1. Lineage (NCBI taxonomy): Eukaryota > Viridiplantae > Streptophyta > Magnoliopsida > Malpighiales > Erythroxylaceae > Erythroxylum > Erythroxylum cataractarum. Next base: position 60,148,776 of record JANJEY010000005.1, read on the forward strand.
TATTCATTTATAAGGACTTTCATCATATATTTGCCTGTTCAATGTTGTACATATGTATATTACAAAATTTCGTATCACTTTTTATCATTTAAGAGTGGTATTACATCTTTGCATTTACATGATAATCCAAAAGAAATATTCATGTAACCTAAAATCTTAGTTATAAATTGTTACATATACAATCATCTTTAACCCAAAAGACACAATCCAAAAGGACACTTATTAATAACGGTTGGCCTAGGTCCCTGTAGATGATCCTTGTACCTCACTCCTATTACTTGAACCTATATGGATTAACACCCGTGCTAAGCTTGAAAGCTTAGTGAGGAAATACTTAGTTTAGATGACCACTCACAACAATCATCTACTAAGCACATACAATTATAAATATCATAAAAAGTATAAATAGTGATGCCATAAATAATCAAGGTAAATAATGAAAATATGCTTCAATGTATTATTCATATATCGTAAATTCACATTATAAACCAAACATTGATATTCAACGCTTATTAATACAAATTATCAATACAACTACTCATAATTATAAATCATCAATATAACCAGTATAAATGCTCATCAATACCAATTATTCATGTTGTTATGTTGTATCTTTTTTACAAATGTTTAATTTACTTTCTATGTTTAGCCTGCATATTCTTGTAGGTGTGGATAATGGGAACTATAGATATTCGAAGATATCAAACTATAGATACCCGAAAGCATCAAACTATAAATGCTTGAAGGCATCCAATTGTAGAGACACTATAGTTTCGACTGAAGAGACCATTAGTGTCAAATTGTAGTAGCTACAATATAAACCTATAGGCATGCCTATCTATCCACTACCAAGACAATAAAGCAGGCATTGTAGCATTTTCCTTTAACCGTTTGCCAATTTCATAATTCATAAATTGACAAAACATATGATATTCATTTGAAATCATTAAATTTGTAATTGAGTTCATACATGCAAGTCATAACATACCACCATTAAAAGGGTATAAAAATCACATTTATATAATCATATTATACACATATAAGTAATAAATATGCAAACAAATCATTTATATACATGTAAATTTCCTTTACCATACACTATGATCAATATTAAATTTTAATGTTTAATCACCCAATTCATATACGATAACTCATATTTAATTTATTTCTAAGTGTTTTCAAGGTTTCATAAACATTTTAAAAGGTTCAGATATGATTCAGTAAAAATAAAAAACAAAAACAAACACAAAATAGTGCAATTTTGTTATAGTTGTGTCCCCTACCTAGAATTCATATCTCCATTTTTTTCCAAACTTTTTAATATATCAAACACTCAAATTAGGTTTTTAGTTCTTATCTATATCTCTAGTTTCCATAGCATCAAAAATCAGGCCATTTGGACTTCTAAATCATGAGATATTCACCAAATATCATAAGCTCCTCCAAAATAGGGGCAACATCAAGTTACTATTTTCAATCTCAAATTCCAATGTCATTAAGCTAGAATTAGGTTAGGATCTCTTCTATATACTTTTATTTCTATGTCTTAAGTTTCATCTTCGATTAAAATCACCCCATTTAAAGGTCTATAGGTTGATTTATTGCCAAAACGATGGGATTGGTGATCGCGGCTTATCGTTCAATCCTAAGATTTGATCCTTGGAAACCGGTCAAATAAAATTTATACCAAGGATTGCAATACAGGATGCAACCTCGGGTCGACTCTCAA
>JANJEY010000005.1:60159651-60174420 GCA_024703695.1 Erythroxylum cataractarum
AGACCTTCACTCTTACTTCTATTGCCTTTTCATCCATTTTCTCTAGAAAATTCAAGAAGGTCAAACTAATCTATGTGTCACCATTCTATTGGTACATATGTTATCCTTCTATAGATTCATATGTAACTATTCTACTGGTCCACGTATCATTTGCTTTAGACTCCATATGTCACTCATTTAATCCTCCATATGTCACTACTTGTAAGGCTACACTTGTCACCAATTATAAGGCTACGCATGTCACCAATTGTAAGGCTATATATGTCACCATTTGTAAAGGTACACATGTCACCATTCTATTACTTCACATGTCACCATTCTATTGCTCCACATGTCACAAGTCTAAAGTTCCATTTGTCACAAATTATACTCAAGCCACTTGTCATTTATATAACTGAGTCATCTGTCACTTATTCCCAATGCCACATATCACTATTTCATAGGCCTAATCAACCTAAATTTTCATGTATAAATTTATCTCGCTAAACATTTTTCTTGAACTAGGTGCACATATCACCTCATCAATTACTCAATTGTAGCAATAAATTCTCAATTCACTAATTATAATCCGTCAATTAATGTTATTGGTAAATCAAAATGCAAAACATTGGGAATGCACATTCATATCACATTCCTTTTCATTCCATACCCCGGAATATGTCAATTAAGTGTGTATACTATCTTGTAATGTTTTCTAAATCATGATTCATAAGTGTATACAAATATTATGCATGTGAATGAAATGCACCTCGTAAATTCTTAAATGAAATAACTCATGTGACTCAATCTAATAGTTTAGTCTCTTAACAATTTTAGGAGGCAGGATATTACATTGATCTTCAGTTTGCCAGTTGTAAACTTCAACTTCTCTTGTTCAACTTCACACATTATCTTTATGAGTTTATGACTTCATTTTGTTTTAATATTTCTTTTCATCAAAATAATAAACACATTAGTAGTAATTATGTTTTGTTATCATTAAAACATTAATTGGAACCTCTATTAGTTCAGTAGAGAACTATAAATATTAAGAGTGGTTACATTGAAATTATTAGCTCATATAGTATCTTCCACTTTTTATGAACAAAGACTAGGATGAAATTATATTTTAAATTATAACTAAAGTCTAACTTTTATTTACATAATTAGAATTTCGACTTAACAAACTCAAATATCTTATATAAAGTTCATGAAATTTCTCAAACTTATAATTAAGTCCAACTTAATTCAAATTAAAATTTTCTCTTTAATTGTTCTTATGTGTAAATAATTAATTTCTAGAATTATAATATGATAAATTAACACTCTTTTCAATATATCTTTATTTCTCTATAATTATATATTAAGATTTACATCTAATAATATATTATGTTCATCCAAATTTTAGGAATATTAAAGTGGTTTGATTTAATATATCCATAAATTATTATAAGTATAATTTATTCTTTTATTTATCTAATATCCAATTAAATATAGAGTATGAAATTAGTGTATACTATATTAAAATCCAATTATGTCTATTCTTGTGAATTAATATTTGATTTATAATTGATATTTAAAACGAAAATTCTAATTTCAATTCACTCTAATAATTTTTTTTGAGATCATTACTAATAAAAAATAACAGAACATTTTCCCTAATTACTTTTAGTTGATAAATTATTTATCAACATACTTAACTATTTTCATACAATTTATATTATACTTAAATACTATCAATTGATAAATAAAATAGGTTATAAATGGTATTAAAATATAGTAATTCTCATAATAATGAAGATATCCACATACACAAAAATAATAATTTGTTTAATATTCTCATTCACGAGTGGTCTAGTGAACTTATTCTTTAATAAGCATTCATATGTTTATATAAGTATTTACATATTTTTGTTTATAAGATCAACTACTTTTTCATACCAAAGAAACATCAATATCTCTTTTTGATGAAACTAAAATGACAAAAAAATTGTAAATAATACTTAAATACAATTTGAATATCATAATGGTGATTACACCATAATTTCAATTCTATAATTATTATTTTAATTGGTAAAAATGTGTAAAAATAAAAATACTTCTATTAACTAAATTGTTAATCTCATACATAAACTTACAACCAACTAGTTGGAAGAAAAAAACAAAAACTAACATTACCAATTTTTAAGCATCTCATAAATTTTTTTGGACGCATAACACATTAAAAAGGACTTGTTTTAGTTTCAACTAATGGCTTCCATACTTACAAATCAAGTGAAAAGGGTGAAAACATACTTTATAAAAATGGGCTTGGGGTGAAGATCACTTCATGTTAACTTAAATGTGTTGGAGTTCTCATTTAATCCAACTGCTGCAACTACAATGAAATCCTTTAAATGAGCTTTAAGAACCGTACAATAATCTAATGATATATTTTTCCTTTTGGATACTTCAACTCACTAGAAAACAAAAGAGACCTCCCCTACATCAAGTGGATGTTGCATCTTGTAGTTTGGTCAAATTTAAAAATTCTTTTTATCCATTTTCTAAAGATAAAATCAATTGACAAATTCATCAATATATATAGCAAGGTAACTATAACTTTACAAAATATAACATAAGAACAGGTTCGATTACACATTTTCTTAATCTTAAATGGAATAGAATGGTTTACTAGTCCATATACAAATATAATATTTATTTTAATACTTCCGAGTTATTTATATAATGAAAATCTCAGTCTTTAATTAACCATTCCATTCACTAGTCTTAGAAATCAATTTCAATTATAAAATTAGAGCATTCAAGACTCAATATTTTTCTTTCGTTTTTGGAACAAGAAAGAATTGAAAGACAGGACTAATGGTCTCTTTTCTTGTAAGGTATTAGCTCTTTCTTTTATCTTATAATTTTATCAAATTCTATTTGAAATTCCTGCCTTTTAGTTTAAGTATAGGACTTTGATAATAACTAAAAGTTTGTTTCCAGCTCATTATGTTCACATATGGGTGGTGAAGAAGCTGCGTCTTTTTTTATTCAATAAAGAACATGAAAGAAGATGAATCATTCACTGTTGAATAACCATGCCTGTGATTTCACCTATCAACGGTATACATATAAGCGTGATAGTTTATTCCACTTGCAATGAACCAAAGTACATTATAAAGATAGGGAAACCTCTAGTAACGTAGAGGTGAAGGAACAAGGTGAGAAAATTGTCCACCAGTTGCATACCTTTCAAAAGATTTTAGCATTCGTTTTTCCAGCTCACAAAATTATACATTTTCTTTATCAATCCGGAGTTTCAAGAGTGTAATGACCAAGCCTACCAGTTCGGTACAAATTGAGTAACTTGCTAGCTACCTTAGTATCAGAATCATTATCTGGTTCCACACTCACATGAAAAGCTTGCTTTAAAGTTCTAACTTGCAGCTCAATCAGCTTCTCCAAATCCTTTTCAGTCTGCAAGTTACCGTTGAAGCACGAAATCGTAAGAGCAAGCGCCTGACGTATACCATGCACTACAAGATCCTACATGAACAAGAACTGTTGTCATTCTTAATAGGAAGAGAAGTCACAAATTTATCAAGTTCTTTGCCTTGAACACAAAGGTGATTGTCTAGGAGGCACTCGATGATAGGAAAAAATTCACAAGAAATTTCACGGCTGCAGAGCACTTTGTTCTAGTAATTCCACTACCACCAATGTCGCTCATTATTTCTCAATTATGGGATAGCTTTCTCTACTTTACAAAGTCATGATAATAATGTGCTATATGAAATTTCAAAACGATCATCTTCATGAACTTTTGCAGAACACTGTTTTTTGGCCATTCCTAGAAAACGAAATACAATTCCTTGCTGCAATGCAAATCCTCAGTTATATAAGAAAAGGTCAAACTTAATTCAACTCTTTTAAGGAATAAAGACATCAACTTTCATTGTGATTTGACTCATTCTTAAATCTCCTGTGATTTAATATTCTAAAAAGAAGTCTCTATAATTTGTTAAATTGACACACACACAGACACACACCTCTTGTATTAATTGTTTTGGTCATACGTTTGTGAAACTGACACTACGCGTTGTACACCCTGCCACATGTCAATTCCATCTAATTTTTAATGAGAAAACTAACAGCAAGGGTGGGTGTCTCCATTTAACAAGTAAGAGACCTTTTTTGAGAAATATTAAGCTACAAGGAATTTTTAATGAATCAAGCAAACCACAGGAATGGTCCTTGGTTTTTACTATTCTTTTATTTTTTAATTAAAGAATACTTTTTAACTGTAGGCTTAAAACATAATCAAATTCTTAGATTTCCACATAAAGTTATGTTATTAAGGAAATCAATGATTGACCTATATGCCATCATATCATCATATTCTTCAATTTCAATGAATAGTGGACGTAAATGATTGCAATAAAAAGTTGATAAAGACAAAAAAATGAATCAGATGTTCACTTCCAATTTGTTGTGGGAAAAAGTCCATGCGAGAAATTGATATTCTCATTTAAAAGGATTCTTCTTTTGATTAAATAGGCAACCATTCACTTCTAGTCCACATTTATTTCTAAAATAGTGCGATAGTCAAAAATGGAAAAAGACACACAAAAAAAATAAAAATGAGCTCTCCAGTTAAAAACAATGGCCACATCATTTTAAGAAGGCTCAAGCATATTTTTTCAAGAAAATTTTAAAAAGGTGAAGTTTAAAATGTTTGACAAAATTATTTTCTAGTGAAAGTTGCATAATGAACTAATGAAATATTGAAAATTAAGTGAACAAATTCAAATCATCATATAGCTTTATTTCCTTTTTGACAATTATTGCCTTAATAGACTCATTTCAGACCTATTTAGTGTTCCATAACTTGACCACAGATCTACTGTTCTTTGAAATATGAATGTTCACTTATTCTCCTTCCCAAGTCATATAAATCAAATGACACAAGTGCTTTTACCTGTGTGTGATCAGTAAAATACTTCTTCTGTTTGTCTGTCTCAGAAACACTTGAAGCTGTTGTTTTCTGGTCCAAGATGGACGTAACATTTTCAGAGGCATTTGTCTTTGTCCATTTCCTGTATTCATCATTCAAACAAAGAATAGCCAGAAAATATCTTGCAAGTTCCTTTTCCCCAATCAAACAATCTTTAAATGCACCTGTATTAGAAGAGAGAAGACATCAAATAAAATTGGAGAAAGTGATCATCCAAATGACTCACCTATTGAGGTGCAATATCATAGCAATGAGATATTATGGGGCATCATGAGTAAATCAAAGCACAGTCAACTGAAAGGGGTATGCTAGACCATATCACCAATCATTCACATTTATAGAAAGATAAGGGAAAAGGAGAGCCAGTAAAAATGAACCTGTTAAAGCTAGCTTGGAGCAGATCTCCATGTCAATGATCTTTGGAGGTAAAATACCAGGGGTGTCCAAGATGTATATGTTAGGATGACTGCCAATCTACAAAACAAAATTCAGATTGTGCTTACAGAACAAGACATTTCCAAAGGAAACACAAAGAACCACCCTTTTCTCTAGGCCAGACCAGTACAGCTTAACAAACCATAGATTCCATTTGGCCATTTCCATTGCCTTGTTTTGACAAATACATTTTCCAACAAATATAAACAGGTTTTGGCGGATGGGAAGTGATATTACCCTGGAGCTATGAATAAGCATTCACAATTCGTAAGTCTCATCAAAACTACTTGCTTATACTAAAATCGGCAATGTTTAAGACTAAAGTACATGTTTTCAGAAAAGAGGATCAGGAAATTGGCCTCTTCGGTAAGAGACATTCCATTTTCCTATAATAGTTAACAGTTTTTAGGGGGAAAAAAAAGGCCCATAAATTGTAACTTGAGGAATTCTCTTTTTTGACTACCAAAGATAGAAGAAAACAAACAAAAGCTTGCCTTGAAGAAGCTGATATCTTTTGTCTCTCCTGGATATGGGCTCACTATGGCACGCCTCAACTTTCCCTTTTCTAAGGATAAGCAGTTGTTCCTTGAGCAGTTCAGGAAATAAATAATAGGATGGCTGAGGAGAAAGTGATAGAGAGAGAGGGAGAGAAAGAGTACTGAGACAGCTGAATTTACCAGCAGCACTAGTCCTTCCAATTTGATGCAAGGAGTTGGCAAGCGCTGACTTACCAACATTTGGAATCCCAACCATCATCATCGTGGTGGCACAACTTGATTCATCCGTTTTTTCCGATTCCCTTACTTTCTTTTGTAAGAAGTTGAGGAACTGCAGGAAGTAACCACAAAGTTAAAAACAAACGGTGGATAATGAAAATAGCATGATAAGTAGTAGTGAAAAACCTGTTTGACACTGGAGGTGTTGTGGGAATTAACTCCAAAGGCAACACAATTTTGTTGCTGAAAGTAATTGAACCAGTCCTAGCAGTTTAAAGATTGGCTTATAAGAAAAGCAGATAATAATCAGGAAAGGAAGCAGAGGAAAAAGAGCGACCTTGAGTAAAGAGGAGTTAGAAAGGTCTGTCTTGTTAAGGACCATGATCCGCCGCGACTTGGGGAAGTTATTGTTGTCGTTATTGAAAAGGTGACATTGTGATGAGAAGGGAATCTATAACAAAGAAAAGGTGTAGAATTAAGGAAAGTAAAGAACAAAAAGAGGTTATGTAATGAGAGAAATAATGAAACAAACCCTAGCATCTCTGACTTCAAGCACGAAATCAACCAAAGGAATTCGCTGAGAAATGGCGTGGGATGCAGCTGCCATGTGAGCATTATGCCATCCTCCTGCTTTCTTCTGCCTCATCGCATTCCATATTTTCTTCACCATACCCTCCATCCTATTCATTTAATTAACATACATGATTGATTCCTTGCTTGCTTCTCAGCTTTAACTGGAGAGATAACAAAGCAAACCAAAAGAGTTCAATACCTAAATCCGTAGGGTTGAGGAACAAAAAGTGAGTTCTTAGTTGTTCATTATTGTTAAAAGAGTAATAGTATGATATCACTTTTTTTTTTTTTGAATCCGCTACGCAAACAAAGAGGAATGAAACCTTCTTTTTTTTTTTTTTACTTTTTAATTAAGTAATTAATTATTAACTAATTATAATATTATAATTAATTAATTACATTTTAATTATTTATATTATAATTAATTATATTTTAGTAAAATAATTAATTAAAATAATTAATTTTTATTTTTAATATTTTTTTACAAATCAACCATTATTAAAAATAATAATTATTATTATTTCTTTCTCTTAACTAGCTATTACGCCACATTTTTTTATCATATTAATTTTTATTTTTATTTTATAAAATAAAATTACTTTTTATTTCTTAATAATTTTTTCAAAATAACCATTCCTTATTCCAACCAGCCGTACTTAAAAAGCTTCGGGCCGGTTTATCCTTTCGAGTCGGGATACGGACGACAACCCCTACCCTTTCCTCCCTTTTTCTCTTCTTTCACTAAACTTAGCGAATCCTCTTTAAGCTTTAGATCCTCTCTTCCAAACCCTAACCCTAATTTTTTTTTCCCTATTTCATGTATCCCGTGTCCCCAAACTATAATCTGATGATTACAATCTCATTGGTGTTACCCTGACAGCTCTTTCCCTCCCTCACACTTTGTAATCCATGGGTGGCTCTGTGGCGGAGGATCTCGGAGCCCCTGATTCATGGGAGGTTGCCGATTTGGACGAGTCCATGAGTCGTTTGATGCTTAGTAAAGACTCGAAGCAACATCAACAAAACTTATCTCCTCTTACTCCTCATGAAGTATCCAATGCTTCTGTTTCGGGGCGGTTCGAGTCGGATTCTTCACCTAGCGGAAACAAGGTGTCTGAGGATGTTCTCAATCAGGTCGATCAGTTCCTTCGCGAGGCCTTGGAGAACCCTCGCGAACGCCTTTCCAGTGAGTTCCAAGGATTTGTGTTCTGAAATCCTTTGATAATACTTAATTGACTTATGGATTTTGATTTGTGTGGAAACGGTCAATGGTTGAGCTTGGGAGTGTCCGTCCTGATAATTCATTGTGTGATGTGGTTGAATTGGGCAATATAGGATAATTAGGATGCAATCACTCTGAAGTTTAATGCCGAGTTTTGAAGGAAAACCTCCTGAGGCTCTATTCAAAGATAGTAAAATTAGGGAAGGAAGTTTTAACGTTATGGATGACCGTGCAAGGAGAAAGTGAAAAGTTTTGGTGAAAACTAATGTTATTGGAGTTTAATGACTCTTTAGTACTTAGGACCGGATATTGACATATGAATTTGATTGTACATCAGGTGAAACCAGAAAGATTTCCTGTTACTGATTTTATGGAGTGAAAGATATTAACTTTTTGATAAGAAGGTTAGATATTAGGTTCTGATATTATGAATATCAAGTCCCATCTGTGGGAGAGGTGTTGATTGATTGAAGGTAGTAATTCAATCAGGTAATTTGTGGCATTATTTGGGTAGTAAAATATTTGTTATAACCTGAAGATAAGTGAAGATGAGAATATATATGGTCAAACCATATGAGATCAGGTTCTTGTTAGTATTTTTAAGTGTTTTGGCTAATCTCAAATGTTGAGGTTAAGACAAGCAATTATATGTACCTGTATAGAGATCTATGTATAGCATAAACATTAAAACTTCTGGAATCAGATGGTTTTTGGTGTTTCCTATATTTTCTAGAGCTAAGACCTGCACTACACAATATCAAGATGAATGATCATCTATAATCATATAGATTTGCATATCTAACACAAAAATGTAATGAATTCTATACCTATATGTTGTACCAATTTTCTTATTCCCTTCCTTAATCTGTGTATGTTGGTGGTTTTGGGGGTCCGTTGGCAAAGAATTTGCATTTGGGACGACAATTTAGTGTCAACAGATGTTTTGGAAGATTTTACTGTACATATCAAATATTTTGAAGACTTATTTTGCGTTTGTATTTTTATCTTCTTGGAATCTGCTCCATGTTTCATCTATATTTTAGCCAGCACTTCGGCCTATTTATGCATCCAGAGGTATGTAATCATATGCATATACATATTTGAGCATGTGTAGTAGCATGATATGAGCATATTTTGGAACCAGTTCACCTTGTAATTTTTGAGCATGATTTTCTTATTGCTTTCAAAAAATTACCATTTAGTGGTTGTTTTTATTGTTCTCCTTCAAGCACAATATGCAACCTCACTGTCAAACTTTAACAGAATAAGCGTTCTGTCTTCATAATGTGTTCATTTATACTTCTTTTTTTCTAAAAAATAGCGAATTGTTGTTATCTGTGATGTCTTATGTTCAGTTTTGCGGATGGAACAAGATGTTGAGAAGTTCATCCGTGATCCATTGCAACAGCAATTGGAATTTCAACAGTTGCCCACTTCATATCTGCGGTTGGCAGCTCACCGTGTAGCACAGCATTATTCACTGCAGTCTATGGTTTTGTTGGATAACAATTTGGGTGATGGTACAGGCTCTAGAATTATAGTCTGCAAAACTTCGGAAATTAAACACCCTTTGATTCGCTTGGCAGATATCCCTGTAAGTTTTCCATCAGAAGATAGTGGTGCTCTTAAAGTTGCGATTAAGCAGAGGCCACAGATCCGATCTCACCATGTGAACATTGCAAATTTAAATTCCTTGAACTCGAATAATAACAAGAGTGTAGAGGAAAGAAAAGAAGATTACAATAGGGCGCGAGCACGTATATTTAACTCCAGTAGTTCTAGCGGAAGACCAGATGGTGAACAAAGGTTGCAAGATACTTCCCTACATGCATCTATGGGTATGTCAAAGATGGAAGAGAAATCTACTTCCAGTATTTCAGATAAAACTTCAGGAAGGGGTTCTACAAGCAGCAATAGATCAACTAGAACTAGGATAGAGAAGGAGCCAGTTGGTAGGGGCAAGCCAAACAACAGAGTGGCCATCTTTCGGGACCGTGAAGTTGATCAGAATGACCCTGATTATGATCGAAGCTATGACAGGTATATTTTAAAAATTCTCCCTTCTTAATCCGCATTTTGGTTACTGTTTTGTCTTTCTTGAGTAGGCTGGTCCCATTCAAATGAGTAAGGTGTTGTACCTTTCCTTTAGACTTTAGTTGGTTCTCACTGAGCTTTCTAAGTTAGCTAAAATTGGAGGAGTGAAAACTTTGAAGTTAATCAAACCTGGCCCAATCGTGCTTTAAGCCTAAACGATGTCATTTTGTCGTAACCAGTCGGGCTGGGCCAGGAGTTCGGGCAGCTCGGGGCTTAGCTCATTGACTTGAGGCCAGGCCGGGCCAAAATTGTCATCCTTATTTTCTAATGTGATATTCTTAGTCTGTGTACTGTCCTGGATCCTTTTAGGTTGGAGGTGGGCTTACTACAAAAATTAGGTTTTGTGGCGGAAAAGCAGAATAATTTGTTTAATAGCATTTTTATGTGTTTATTGTTGTAAAAAGCTTTAGAGCTACAAGAGCTCTAGGAACCCACGCCTTATTCCCAACTATAGGCCTGCGCCTGGGTCAATGTGCGAACTTAAATTAAACTCAGTGACCTACTTGTCATGTGCCTCAAATGTTAAACAAGATAAGATTGTGTTCTATAAGGTGTAATTCATAAGAAATTCGGGTTCTTGTTGTGGTCCCTTCAAAACTTGTTAGGTGTTATGATATTTCTCTCAATTTATATTTAAAATGAGCAAATGAAACAGATTAGAGGCACTTGATTCTGCACATGAAGATGTAGGAAATGCATATTCCTTATGCACCTAATTTGACCCTAGACAGAGGAATTCCAAACGTAAGCCTTTCAAAATGTTTTCTCCATTACCATGATATTTTTACTGACATTTAATGAATGAAAAGTTAAAGGGACTGTTACTTCTCCATCAGTTTTTATTGAATATGGTATAGTTGCTGGACCATTGCTATTAACTTTTGTTCATTTTTATGCTCAAAGAAATATTGTCTGACACGATAATTTTGTCCAGGTACATGCAAAGATTTGATCCTGGATTTGGGTTCAGTAGTGGTCCTTATGGCATTCAACCCATGTATACCCCTGCATTGAATTACAACACGGAATTTCCTCAACTTGGGCCTTGCCATAGGCCACAGAGGTCCACGGAACACCAACCTCGACATCTCCCGCAACATTTACTTGGGCCCTGGGGTACGCCATCAGCATCTTCTTCTGGAATTGGTTATAGTCATCCAGAAACAATGATATCACCAATTATCCCAAACCATGTTGGTGCACAGTCCTCATCTGCCATACATATGCATTCCTCACAGTATCCTTGTCAGCACCCAGGAATGCCTTTTATTCATCCTCATGAGCATATTCAACCATTTTCACAGGTATGTGTCATCATATTTATCACAATAAGTTAATGTTCTTTTCAAGAATACTCGGAGACAGCTTATCATTTGTCTGAGTGCTGCCATAGTTAAGCGGTTTATTCTTTGCTGTTAATCTACGGTCTTTTGATCTTTCGTCACATACGGCACCAGAGTTGAATTGTGAACATTTAACCACCTCTCATTTGGAGAGAATAAGGAAGGCATTAAATTACATGGAGTAATATGTCACACATTTGTTACTGGATCTCTTGTTGAATCTTTGGTTATTCATCACTGATCTTATTTTACATGATTATTGAATTTTTTTGCAGGCTCATCAACAGCAACCTGATGTGAGTTTTGGTTTAGCTCGGCCCCAGTAAGGGGCTTGGACCATGCCTGCACCCTGTCTTCTTGAACTTCCGCTTCAAATCATGGGTGAGCTTAGACAGCTGTATGTTCTATCTCCGCTGGCAGGAGTGCAGGCATAGAGAGATCTGGTGTTGATTGGGGTGAAAATTTTGATGACTATCTGTGTTGAATCATTCCACCGGTCTCAATTCTCTTAGAGCTGTTGCGTTTGTGATGAAGGATGAAGAAGCATAATGGTTTGACAAATCAGCGCATCCAGGTGAGACCTCTGCTTGGCTTTGATGATGACGAAGAATGAAATACGGGAAAGTTTGCCTGAGCTTGTTATGCATGTGCTCGGTCTGAATGAAGGTATCTCTGTTCATTTTCCTACTCATCTTAGTTTAACATCTTCCATTCAGGCTGCCAGCTGAACGATATTCTTTCTCGTGGTTTATCCAACGGCAACAGAAATGGAGAGCCGAAAGGGTGACCAGTTGATGCTTGTTAAGGCTTGGCATGTCCGAATCAGACCAATCACCTGGCAGTCTCTGCTGGGAAGCTCTTGGTCGGCCTGCGAATTTGTTTCAGGAGGAATAATGAAATTAGTTAAACATGTATCATATGGATAGTGGCATTGTTATCTATATGTAATGGGATGAAATTGTTACCTAAATGATCTTAATGGAGATTTGAAATGGCTCAATTAAATCTGTTCTCTGGTATATGCCAAAAAAAAAAAATTAGTGAACGAATAGCGCATCATTTTTCGCCTGGAAGCTGACTTGAATAACAAAAGATGAAAAATTCTGTTGTATTAAACGAGGATGTGCCTGTTAAAATTTGCATTCATGGTGCAATTATGTGTACATGATGTTGCCAGACTTTTTGGTTTCAAATGCTTTTATATTTTATTTTGGCAAAAATACATTTAAACCCTTTATATTATATCTCTCGATATGTTGTGCCCCTCTTTATTTTAAAAATTTAAAAATAGACATACAGTAAAATCTTTATAAATGAATATTTTTTAGATCTGAAAAATTTTTATTTTATACGGAGTTATTAATTTATCAATAAATGAATATTTTATTAATTTATCGATAAATTAATATTTATTAATTTATAGAATAATATTTATTTTGTACATTATATTTGTCACAAATTAAACAATTAATGTTTTTCTGTAACTAAGAAAAAAAAACAATTAATTAATGATGGTGCATTGTATCTAAGTTTATTAATCTTGTCAAAATAAGTTTATTAATCTTAGGTTAGCGTGATTCAAAATAGAGTGCATGTAGGTACGTTAGAATATGAAGTGTTGTGAATTATTTCAAGTACACAATACTGTATAGAGTTTATAAACAGATACATATACTTCAACTTCATATATCAAATATAAAAATTCATATATTATATCTTCTCTTTTATGGCTACTTATTTGAAAGGTGTAAAAAAGTCTACGCCAATTGATGAGATGAGAAAAGCATTATGTGAGTACAAAAATCAGTATCTCTTTTCAAGTCAAAAATTTTTGCAACAGTGAATTCAACACAAGTTTGATCTCTTTATTAGTCAATCAGCAATATCAAATTCTCTTAAAAGATCAGCAGAATATTTGTCAAAAGAGATAACAAATAGTAATGTTAAAAGGCACAAATCAACAAAATATCCTGAATTAGAAAAGGTATTGTATGAGAGGTTTTTCCAATATCAAGAGAAAGTGAACATGACTGAAAAAATTGTTCAAACTAAAGCAAGAGAGTTTTTACAAAAGATGTATGGTGATGCAAATCCAGAATTTAATTTTTAAGTGATTGGCTAGAACGGTTCAAGGCGAGACATGGGATTAAGTCTTATAGAAGGTTTGGTGAAAGCGGTTCAGTTGTCATGGAAAATATTGAAGAAACTGTACTTGAAATTCGAGCTAAATTGGACAAATTTCATTGGAGAGATATCTATAATATGGATGAAACAGGCTTATTTTATCGTTTGCAAGCAGATCCTTCACTAGCTACAAAGTAATTAGAAGGATGGAAAAAGGACAAAGAAATACTTACTGTTGTTGTTTGTTGCAATGGGGATGGTTCAGATAAAGTACCTCTATGGATTATTGGTAAATATGCTAATCCTAGATGCTTTAAAAATGTGAATATTGACAATCTTAATTGTCACTATCAAGCCAACAAGAAAGCATGGATGACTGGATTACTCTTTCAAGAATTTGTTCGTTGATTTGATGATAGAATGACAGGTGGAAAAGTGTTGCTTATAGTATACAATTGCCCAACCTATCTCAAGGTTATTGAAGGCTTGCGAAATGTTGAATTGTTCTTTTTGCCTCTAAATACAACATCAAAAATTCAATCATGTGATGCTGAAATTATTCGATCACTTAGGATTTATTATTGACGCCGCTTTTATTTTAGCATCTTGGAGGGCTATGAGAAGGGAGCAATAAATCTTGAAAAAATTAATGTCCTAGATGCTATCTATTTTATTAATATCGCTTGGATTATTGATGTGAAGGCCACAATTATTGCAAATTATTTTTGACATTGCAAAATTCGAACCTAGAAAGGTATTCTTCTAGAAGAAGAAACTGGTGATATTGAAGGTATTCAAAAATTACATGAAGTTATTTCTAATTTACATTATAGAAATGTCATGAATGTAGAGCAGGTTCTGAATTATCCTAGTAAAAATGAAGCTTTAATAAAATCGCCTACGGACAAAGAAATTATTCAAGGAGTAATGGGTATGAAAGATGACAATCAAGATCTAGGTGATAGTGACACTATACCACATGTTTCTCTAAAAGAAGCTTTCTTGTCGTAGAGACTTTGAAAAGTTACTTGCTGCAAAACGAGAAGAATGTGTCGAATGTAGTTTATGTCCTCCAAAATGTTAAAGATGAAATTGAATTTAGTTCGCATAAAAAGAAGAATCAATTGACTATATACCCCTAAATGTAGAGCCCCCTTGTCGCAGGGTACACACTGAGACGCCCGCAAGTCATTCCGGTACATATCCTACGATAAGGGTAAGCTACGTTCGATCACTATTTTACTTCGCATGGCATCATATCATTTTTCACTTATAAAGCATCAA
>JANJEY010000005.1:60212379-60225059 GCA_024703695.1 Erythroxylum cataractarum
TCGTGTTTTCAAGCTCCAAGTGTATCCGGTCCAAGGATTTGAGTTAAATGGATTATTTTGGGCTCAATTCCATTAAATTATCCTCCAATAGGCTCGAAGTTTGCCATCTTCTCAAGATCCTTACTCCTGCTCACATCACTCATACAATAAGTAGGAAGGGCTTGGGCAATTGTCTTCAACAGAATTTCCTTACCTGGTCTAGAAAGAAGTTTGTTCTTCCAGGTAGTAATTCTTTTGCGTAAACGATCCCGCAGAAAGGCAAAGACCCGCTTTTTATTCCTCCCAATTAACGAGGGTAATCCAAGGTAACGACCATGATCAATAGGGTTAAAAACCCCCAGAATATGAGAGATAGCATGTCTAACATCTTGCTCTGTATTGGAGCTGAACATGATACCCGACTTCTGAAGGTTAATTGCTTGACCTGACGCCTCTTCATAGATAGATAAGATATTCTTGAGCTGACTACACTCACTGGTAGAAGCTCGGAGGAAGAAGAATCTATCATTTGCAAAGAAAAGGTGAGAGATGGTTGGGCCCCCCTCACAAATGCGCACACCATGAATATCACCACGCAGTTCTGCTTTACGCAAAAGGGCTGAGAGGCCTTCTGCACACAAGATAAAAAGATACGGGGAAAGAGGATCACCTTGTCGTAGCCCCCTATTCGGACTAATTGGCCCCACACTATTTCCATTAAGTGCCACAGAATACCTCACAGTAGTCACACAAAGCTTAATCCAACAAACCCATTTAGCGTCAAAACCCAATCGAAGCAAAATAAACTCCAAATAACACCAATCCACCCTATCATATGCCTTACTAATATCGATCTTAAACGCAACATGCCCACTTGACCCACGACTTTTATTCTTCATATAGTGAATCAATTCAAATGCAACCATAATATTATCTGAAATTAATCGACCCGGAACAAACGCCGATTACATTGGAGAGATAAGTCTGGGTAAAATGGACTTGAGTCTATTAGCAAGAACCTTCACAATAATCTTATACAACACATTACACAAAGCAATAGGCCTCAGATCTGACATACTGCTCACATGCTCCTTTTTCGGGACAAGGACAAGAGTAGTATTATTTAATCCCACAGGAAAATCAGAATTATGGAGCCACTCACAACTTTGGGTAAAAATATCACCACCAATAATGTCCCAACACTTTTGGAAAAAGGCCGGATTGCCATCAGGACCAGGAGCTTTATCAGGGTGCATATCAAAAACAGCTTTCTTAAACTCTACCTGGGTAAAAGGAGCTAGAAGCTGAGCATTATCACGATCACTCACCATAGATTGAATACAAGAAAAATCATCAAAGTTGTGACTACCAATAGGCGCGACAAACAGGTACGAAAAATATTCCAACACAATGACAGCCATATTATCATAATCTGAGCATAAATTGCCTGAGGTATCCTCTAAAGCAGAAATGTGATTAATTCGCCTTTGATTTGAAGCTTGAGCATGGAAAAATTTTCCATTCGCTTCACTATGATTTAACCAGAAAATTTTCGACCTTTGTTTCCAATAAATAGCCTCAACAAATTGGTCAGTTTAGATTTAAGAGTCAACAAAGTGGGATCATCTACATTTATCATACGTAAAAAGTCCATCTACTTTTTAACCTCCTCAATCCGACATAAAGTCGAAGAACCAAGAGACTTATTCCATTCAGTGAACGATTCACTACAAGCTGCAATTTTCGCCAACACACTAGGGCAAGCGCAACTCATCCACGCCTCAGATACAATGGCCATAAACCCAGCTTCGATTATCCACTTATTCTCAAATTTGAATCTACGAAGTTTCTTCCTAGGAACACCAACATTTACATAGAGCTTTATAGGGGTATGGTCAGAATATGAATTGATAAGGCTGAACAACTTGTGGTAGGTGAAGTGGTCGACCCAGGCAGCTGAAACAAATGCCTTGCCCAGTCGTTCCATAACCAACGCGTTCGAACCCCTACTACGCTCCCACGTAAAACCAAAACTAGTAAGAGGAACTTCAATTAAATTGCAATCCTCAATACACTCCCGAAAACCATCAAGAAGAGCTCTAGGATATTCATGACCACTGAATTTCTCAGAACCAGACATAAGGTTGTTAAAGTCCCCCATATAGGCCCACGGAAGAGACGAAAGTCGAGACAAAGATCGCAGGAACGCCCAGCTGGAGCGCTTTCTATGTCTCTCTGGAAAACCATAAAACCCAGTAAAACGCCACTTAAACTTGTCGAATGAGACAATCTCAGCATCAATATAGTTACTAGAATAACCCAAAACAGAAACGTCTTTATTAGAATGCCAAAGCAGGGCGAGGCCTCCACTACGACCAATACAGTCTACACAAAAGTAACAATCAAATTTTAATCTAATACGAATCTCCTCCATTCTAGCAGAGGAAACAAGAGTCTCACAAAGAAAAAGAAAAGAAGGTCGATGCTGCTGGACAATGTCTTGTAATGCCGTCACTGCACGAGGGTTGCCCAAGCCTCGACAGTTCCACGCCATGCAATTCATGATGAGACAAAAGCCAAAAAATCGTTAACAAAGATGAACAGAAAAACACAACACTTGACTAGCAAGATGAGGCATGCACGAAGGCGAGACGAAACTAGCACTCGAGAGAAAGCGAGGCAGACATCTAAAAGGAAATTTTTATCCCAAAAAAAACAAGTATCATATATCGATACGGTGATGCTATTATAATATAAAGATAAAAAAGTCTTTTAAAATTTTAAACTCAGTCTTCAAAGGAGACAATATGTCTATTTTTAAAATAGAGAGGCAGATAATGTACCAAGGGATCTTATAAAGGTCAGATTCAGCAACTTGATGCTGAACTCAAGCAATACATCTCAGCCCATACATGGGGTCAGAATTGGACTTAAGATTAAATGTATTTTTGCCTTTTTTTCCCGATTTTATTATCAATACCGTTGAAAACCTGCCACTTTATCGTCATTTTAAGGCCGTTCATTCACAATTAAATCGAACATTAATGGTGTTCAGTTTTCTCATTCTTTCAACTTTTCCAAGGGAAGACTAAAGATTTGCCAAAACATTAAACAATGAGTAGAGGCATTTTATTTTTGTTCAAAATAGCTATGTGTATAGTTTGAGCATAACATGTGTGTCTACTGTCTATAATCGGTTGCTTGCGATTGCGTCTGCTCATAAAAAGGTTTGGCTACTTGTTTACGTGCACCGTGATCGCCCCCACCCTCCTCATCCCTTCTACGTGCGCAGTGCAGTGCTTTAACAACTCCATCAAAAAAAGTGCACTCTTTCTGTTAAACAATGCTAATGATGCATGCGGTTAAAGCCTTACGAATAATCCACTCCTTCTACAGGAAAAAGGCAGACATGATGGCTTTCCCTTTTGAGTGAACCATCCTCCTCCTCATCACCCGTCAATCCTTCTTGTCTTATACCACTTAGCTAAGCTAACTACCACTGTCTCATTCCCCTAGTGTGTGTATATATATATATATACATACATATACATATTTGTTCTCAATATAAAAAGCAGGTAAGTTTTGGTGTTTATAATTTGTCTTGCGTAAGACATATAACAATTAAACAGGCAAATGCGTATGGCAGAATTGAGAAGGTTAAGGTTATGAGGTCTCTGTTTCTTTCTGTGGTTTCAGGTAATGATGGATAAGGTAAATTCACAGCTATACATGCAGAACTGCTATATAATCCAGCAAAATGAGTTGCTTCGGGAGAAAGCACAACGTCTAAACCAGGAGAATCAGGCTCTCCGGTCGGAGCTGCAGCAGAAACTTTCCACCAGGAATTCGGATGGTAGCTCCACCAACACCTCAAGCACCATTCAAACTGAAACAAACCAACTCTGATGTAAATGTAGTCTTTTTGTACTGGTGTATGCATGTCTCCAATATCCACAAGAACATGCCTGTAAACCGACTTAAATCACATGATTCAGAACTGCTAATGTCAATTATCTTCTATGCTTTAAAATTGTTGGTGCAGAGCAATTATTATTATTTCCCACAATGCTACTGCTATGTTTCTCAAACAATTTAAGAACTCTTAATGGATTGTATAAATTTTATTTATTAGTTCTTTGCAGATCAGTGGTTTTATTTATGCGATACAGTTTGTTTTGTTTTAAGTAAGCCCAAGAGAATTAAGGCTATACGTTAAGAGTCTGGGACTTCCAGTTGATGACGACGACGACGTTACAGAAACAAACAGAGCTAATAAAATAGATTGATATTTTAAACGTAAGACGAGTCAGTCACACAACTAGCGGCAGCTGCTCTGTGTACTGATCTCCATTTCCAGAGAGGGTCAAACTGGTCGTTTTGCTCGTATCTTTCATGGCGGGAACCACCCAAGCACTGATGCTCTCGCTCCCGCCCACACGATTCCGTCACTGCCACTTCCATTTTCCGTCCTCAACCTCTTTCTACGGTGGCCGTCGCTGTTCCCTTTTTTCTTCCATCAGAATCAGAGCTAGTGAACGCCCTCATCATGTTCGCTCCTTCACTACTCTCAATACTCCTTGTTTCGATTTCTATTATTCTTTATTTGGTTTATGCTCTTTTATATATTGGGTTGTCAGGTCCATGGAAATGGAAATGAATCCACGGGGGCGGCCGTGACTAAGTGGTTAGCTTGTGCCAAACCATTGTTGAATTTCGCGGCGAATAATTTTCTTCCATTGGGTATGTGATGTTTTTCTTAATCATTCATTCAATTGTTTCGATTTTTATTTTCATGTTTTGCAACTTTTAAATGTTACTAAGATTGGTTGGCTTACTCTTTTGAGTATGATGGGTTTTGCAGCTCTTATTGGCGGAGTATCGTTGGGTCTTGCAAATCCTAGTCTTGGCTGTCTTGCTCATAGATACCACCTCTCAAAGTTTAGCACTTTCGCCATATTTGTTATTTCAGGTTGGGCAGCTAATGCTTCTCTTATAGTTCCTAGTTTTTTTAGTGAGTATCAGTATGTCGTCCTTTAATTTTCTCCTCTCCCTGACTCTTTTTTTTTTTTTAAAACCTTATGTACAATTTCCAAATTGTTGGATGATAATAAAACAGGTTTGACATTGAAAAATGGGGATATCGGTGCCGCTGTGAAAGCATGGCCTGTTGGAGTATCAGGGCTTGTATGACCTTTAATCTCTTTCAGCTTATTACCTTTCTGTAGGTTCAGTCTCTACGAGTAATAGTGCTTCCAAGTTTTGCTTTTTCACTTCTTCTTTACATAGTTACACGGAATAGAGGGGACCCAGATATCATCTTACTGGTGCTACATTAATAGACTAAGCATCTTTTCACACATATTGAATTGCATCTCATCCATTGTGTGTTGAACTTTTACCTTATGTTTCAGGAATCGATTAATAGTGTTGGAATTATTTTGGGTAGATGAATAAAATTTTCCAGAAATCCTTGAAAATGATGAAAAATTTTGCTAATCATTTGTTCTTTTCCAGTATTAACATTACTCGGGAATTGACTGTTGTCTGCTGTTATGTCCCTTTCGTGGAGTAGCATGTGGTATACTTTGTAACATGCTTTTTACTGTCCAAATACTAGTGCAAATGCTTGTATACATTCTCACCCATTCTACTTCTGCCATCCATCTGCTGAACTTATTATTTAAAATTTTTACATTGCGATAAACACTCGATGAATAAATATGATTTCTTGGCATCTCATTGGTGAAAAGTCAGGAGAAGATGTTTGATTAGAGGAAGCCTCCTTTTGGAAGGAACAAGGAATTTTGATGTTCTTTGTCGGCCCACTACTATACTCTCTTTGCTTTTTAGACTATATGCTAATAAACAGTACCAGTTCATGCAAAGTGTCTCAAAAACCATTTTTAGAAGCATGAAGATGAAATTATTTCTTGCCTTCCTATGTGCTGAAACTTTTGATGTGCCTATTTATGGTTGGTATTAACCGGGATTTATCAGTCCAAATTGGCTAAATAAGTATGTTTCGGATGGAGGAGTTTTGATGTTTTTCTTGCATCCAATTGTTATTAATCTGCCCTTCTAGGCTTTGTGCTGATTAGGTATAGCTGTTGCTTTAAAATATGGATAATAATTTTATGCTTAGAAACATGAGAATGAAATGAAGTTATGTATAAAGGTGAAGATCGCATAATGACCATATGATTAGCCCTTGAATCATTATGTACTGAAACTTTTGATGTGCTCACTTTGATGCTTTGTATAAACTAGAAATTTGATGAATCTGATCGCATCCATCTTTCTTTCTTTGTCAAATAAATTATTTCTTGCATGAAAGATCAAAGGAAGTTAGTGTATTTCTTTTAATGAAATTGATATCAACTCTATTAAAGTTCTATAAGACGCTACCAAACTGGAGGGCGAAAGAGAAGTTGGAGAGGCTCGTGTCTTACATATGGCCTGCATCTTTTTGTTTCCTGAATGAATCATCTCAACTTATGTATCACTTACGTGTGGCACCCATTCTAGAGTAACAGTAATTTGTTTTATTGATGCAGTTGTCTATCTTATTCTTTACACCATACTTCTCGAGGATTATTTTGCAAATTCAGCTTCAACCCCAACAGTTTGTTACAGGTCTGGGAATTGGATTATTTGCCTTATTGTCTGTGTTTGTGCATTCGTCTGGATTGTGAAGTGTGTATATTTTCCTAATTGGATTAGTCAGATCTTTTTGTTTGTCCTATGTCATCAAATCAACTTTGTTCTTGCTGACTACACTAATAACTTACATAGGTGTTGCATTGTTGATTATGCAAGCATGAATGAGATGGAGAAACTTTATTCATCCAACATTATTATAGAGGCATAAAAGTTCAGGCATCATTAGGGCTCCCTGCATGGGTTTTGGATAAACTCCTGCTAAATGTGGACGTTGATGCAGCATTTTGATTCTTGTTGCATGTTATGAAGGAAAATAGTTTTTGTATCTGATGCATATACAAGGTAATGGTACATATTTATAGTGGTTTAGGAGCAACAAACTTACGAATTCTCTCCTATGATCAACTATAATATTATCCTAGCTAATATAATTATATTTGAATGATTTGATTCTCTTTAATCTATAACATTGCACAATCAAAATTTTGTGGCAGCAGGATTTTATAAGCTCTAATCTGTACAGTTGGAACTTAAATCACATGTATCTTTGTATCTATTGAACCGAGAGAAGGGTTTCTGAGATTTCATAAGCTATATTTTGGTGTAGTTGCAACCTGTTCATTATTAATATTTGTCACAGGACTGGCCTTATTTTGCTGCATGCCAACTACATTATCAAGTGGAGTGGCATTAACTCAGGTTTGATTACTGCCAAAAAAATTTTGTTGGTTGGTTTTGTGTGAATTGGATTTCATTCTCAACGGTAAGTTTCATTTTCTAAATGCAGCTTGCTGGGGGAAATTCTGCCCTTGCTCTTGCAATGACAGTGATATCAAATCTTTTAGGAATTCTGATTGTAAGAACCTATCTCTTTAGCAGACACGAAGTTCCTTAAAACAAATAACATCTCAGTTTCGCTTGCTACCTTAAGATTTGATGTTAAAAAACTTCTCAGGTTCCTTTTTCTATCTCAAAATTTGTAGCTGCTGGAGTTGGCGTATCAGTTCCAACAAAGCAACTAGTTAGAAACCTTGTTCTTACACTTCTAATTCCTCTTATACTGGGAAAGGTACTTTCTCATTTTCTGCATTTGTATCACAGCTTTTCTATTTTAATAAGGCTGTCATTACTTTGATTACAGTTGGTGAATGATGTTTTTGCCTTCTTTTTTATGGAGTGACTGCAAGAATTTTATGCACTGCATGAACATACCCACACATTGCTTGGACATGTGTATGAACATTTCTCAATATGATCCCCTTCCTTCAGTCCTTACTCCTTATCAATAACAGGAAATATATGTATCAGTAATAAATATCGATTGTGTTTGTGCTATGTAATTGTGATGCAGCCCTTTCCACTGATTAATGCTTCCTGACCTACAGGTTTTTCGAGAATCCTTCAAAGGTTAGTTTTCCATCGTTGTCATTCTGATTAAGTTTCTTGGCCATTTTCCTGCATAGGGTAGAATAATTGTATTGTATGGGTCCAGACACACATGTTAAAGGTAGCGTGACACTTAAGACTTATGCTAGCACCACTTTAGAGAGCTTTTTTTGTTGAAGCTAGCAACTTAAAGTAAAAGAAAGTGCTAGAGTTCAGTCATGATCCCTTGAGAGCAAGTCTTGCAGGAGAATGAGGAAACATTGTTATCTTTGATCTTTTACGAGTGACTGGTGGCTCACAGAGGAAATTAGCTGTTGCAAAGGCAATACTAAATATTGCTTCAAATTTTAATTTGTGTAGCATTGTGTGGACTGTTTGAAGATGTAGTGCCGAAGCTCCTCCTTGTGGATGTTACTCTAAGCTATTTTCTGGTGCTTGCAGAGTATTTAGAAATTCTAACTTTGATGAATTGCATGTCAGGTTTGGCAGATTTAGTTGATCAAAACCGCAAGCTTTTATCCAGGATTAGTGCAATTTGCCTCAGTTTAGTAAGTTTTATATATTCCTTTGCACTTTTTAGCTATTCAAGGTTTCAAAATATTGAGATCCAGGGAGTCAATAGTTACATGTGATAGTGTGCTGTTATATTTACCAAATAGTATAAGGCTGAACCATATTTGGGTTTAGACATCCAAATATTTGGACTGTCTGAACGAAAAGAGACAGTAATTAATGTGCTTTTAAATAACAGTTGTGTATGTTCCATTAAATAACAGTTGTGTTAGTTCATATTGGCATACTTCCAAGGATACATTTTCTTTCATATTGAATTCTATGGTGATGCTTTTCCAGGTGCCATGGATACAAGTGAGCAGGTCAAGGTCATTGCTGCTAATGGTAGAGCCTGCAGTTTTCCTTACAGCGATTGGGCTTGGCGCGTATGTTTTCCTACATTTTTTTTTCCAAAATTTTAACTCTTTCCTTTTTTACTAGTGACTACTAAATCTATTAGTCTTCTAGTGCTGACAACAGGATCCAATCAGTTCACATTTTATTCTTAGGTGCTTACTTAAATCTATCACATATGTATCAACTTTTCCACTTTCACCCTCAAACTTCTCAAAATTTTCCGTACAGAATTGTGCAAGATTAATCCTTCTGCATCTTGGCCTTTTTTTCTTTTTTTGATGTGGTGCTAATAAGAGCTTTGACTGTCAATTGCACGGTTGAACGAGCTTTATAAAAGAAATTGTGAAATAAGAAAAAGCATGAGATATGCGTGTTGTGGTTATATTTTGTGGTTTCCAATAAACATTTGGCTTCAGTTCTGCTGGTAGTAAGGTTCTCTGTACATGTTGCAGGTTGATGCATATTCTTCTACTAGTTTTTAATGTGGTTGTCGTACAAGTCCTCTCAGCTTTCTCTGGTGGCGGCAAATCAGTTTTTGCAAAGAAAGAAAATGCCACTGCTTTTGTGCTTGTAGCAAGCCAGGTCATAGACTTCTTTCTCTTCAGCTTCCAAAAGGATTTGCAGTTCTATTATAACTTGTGAATCTTTTCCAAATACATTGATTTTCTTCTTCTGGAGGCTCTTGATTGTATAATAGCAAAAGTAAAGGGAAATTGTTTGCAGAATAGTTTCCCTTTCTCTGTTCTTAAACGATTGCTGAGGTTTTGTTACCTTATATGTTTGTCTAGAAAACTCTTCCTGTACTGGTGGCAGTGGTGGAACAACTAGGTGGTGCTTTTGGTGAATCAGGAATGCTGGTTCTTCCTTGTGTTGCAGCCCATTTAAATCAGGTTTGCATATTTGGGTTTGTGCATTGCTTGTAAAAATTCTTGAGAAACTAACAGAAATAGAACGTGCAGATCATCATCGACTCTTTTCTTATTAACTTCTGGCTTCGTAAGGATCATACCTCCAAAACTGCCAAAGTAGCCTGAATAGTTGGGATTGCAGGAGTTTGGAGGACGTCTACAAATATTCTTCTCCTACCATTTTTTAACTTTTATTTGGATACAAAGCTCTCACTTCTCACCTAAATATCAAAATGTAAACCTTTGCAGTTTCAAAAAAATATGACATTCTTCACATCTTTGTGCTGAGTGTGATACCAACTAATATTCCTTTTGTGGGATGAACATGGGATCACAACAATACCTTCTTTTATTTATTTTATTATTACTTTTTTTTGTGGGTATCAGGGGTCTTCAATAACCAACAGTAGCTTTCACTATCAAGTAAATTTCCACTAATTGGAAAATGTTCCCACAAGCTAATTTGCTTTTGGTATTGTAATAATCTACTTTCCACCAGGCACGTATGCGTTGAATATAACATTCATTTTTAATCTATGATATGCCAAGTTGGTGCTCAATTCAAAGCAAAATTGAATTTTGGGGATGGTCTTCCAACTGAGTTAACTGAAGAAGAAGCGTGTTAAGGACAGCTGCCTAAGGATCAGTGAATGTTACGCTCCATCTTCATGGTTGACTTGAAACCTGATCAGAAAATGTTTCCTTGTCCCCTCAGGATGTGCAGCAAATACTTCCACAGTTTTGTGGAGGAAATAAGGTATTACATGAATTTGTTTGGTTCATTTTCTCCCAAAATAATAGATTTTGTCTGTATGCCATCGCACAAGGAATAAAGCTAGGAATGCTTGATCTTTTACTAGCAAAATGACAGATTTTCTTTGCATATCAGCAACTCATAACTTTTAAGTAAAATATGTCATTGGAACAAAGAACAGTTAAGATAGAACTAAATCCCAATTTTGGGTGTTTAATTATATGCTGAAGGGAATTATAGATGCTTTACTGATCAAGTTCTATCTATAGTCATGCCAAGACACATTTTTCATTCTACTAACAAGGATAACATACATGTTGGATCAATTAAATTAAATGTTACTCTCTCCGTGTTAATATTACCTCATTCTGATGAAGTTTTATCTTCGAAAATTCAGAAGGCATCTGAGTAATTTTGAAGTTCATCTTTTGCCAACAACAAAAGAATTTTGGCACCTTGTTTTATTGCTTTTGCTGGCCATTTGTGGCAGATTTCATATATGTGTTTGTCATTCAATGCATGCATAAAACACATTATTTAATGAGAAGATAGAGAAGAAGAAAAAAAAGGCAAGCAAATTAGAAGGTATCAATTTTAACATCTTTAGTTTTTATAAAAACTAGACTAATGCGAGGTCAGGATCATGAATTTTAATAAACTAATTTTTCTAGTATAATTTTAATTTTTAATTAATAAATTAATTAGAGTTTATATGAGCGATATCTTAATTATCCAACCTTAATCATATTGTATAATTCTCTCAATAAATCGATTGAATGAAAATTAATTTTGAGGTACAATATTGAATTTTCAAACTGATAAATTTGGGTTTAATTTCACCTTAATTATAAAAGGAGGCTTGTCACATATTTATAAATTATTTTAACATTCTCTTGTCTTAATGGTTTGAGATGGTGCTTGGCCTGTTGTAGCCATTTATCCAATATGCTCATCAAATGTCTAGCCTTGTTCTGGGCTAAGAGGGTGTGTTAAGAATTTCATATTAAACAATTAAAGAATATTAAAATGACTTATATATGTATGACAAATATCTCCTTATAAGGTATATTTTAAGGTGAAATAGGCCCAAATTTATCATGTCAAGAATCTCATATTGAGTAAGTAAAGAATGTTAAAATGGTTTATAAATGTATAACAAATCTCCCATTTCAAGGTACCTTTTGGGTTGGAGTTAGCCCCAAAATTTATCATGGTATCAAAGCCTAAAACTTGTCTTAATGGTTTGGGGCAATGCTTCGCTTATTGTGGCCCTTTGCTTAATATGCCCATTAAATGTCCAACGTTACTCTGGATTGAGAGAATTATGTTAGGGATCCCACATTGAACAAATAAAGAATATTAAAATAGTTTTTAAATGTATGACAAACCTTTCTTTAAAAGGTGCCTTTTGGGGTGGATTTAGGCCTAAAATTTATCAAAATTTTCGCATTGAGCAAGTAAAGAATGTTAAAATAGTTTATAAATGTATGACAAACCTCCCCTTACAAGATGCCTTTTAGGGTAGAGTAAGGCCCAAATGTATCACGTTATTAGAGTGTAAACTTGTCTTAATAGTTTGGGGCGGTACCCAACTTGTTGTAGCCATTTTCCCAATATGTCCATCAGATATCTAACCCTATTTTACACTAAAGGGGGAGTGTCAGGAATCTTACATTTGGCAAGTAAATAATGTTACAATGGTTATAAATGTATGACAATCCTCTCCTTACAAGATGTCTTTCGAGGTGGAGTTTGGCCCAAATTTATCATAACGCATGATTAAATTTATCTGTTTTGAATTTGTTTCAATTGTGCCATTTCATATATGCATCAACGCATCCTTTTCATAGTTTGTTACAAGCTAGTTTTACCAGCTGTACAATGGTTGTAGATTAGATCCAACTTTCACGTGTATGTACTGTATAAATACTTGTAAATATGCTTTAGAAGTAAGATGAAAAATTCATTTTTCCGTAATCAACTTTTGTCATGGTATTAGAGCTTGTTGTATGAATGGGCTGAGGTGGTAGTGATGTATGTGTAGACCAAGAATATGTCAAACCATCGATGATTGGATCAGTTGG
>JANJEY010000005.1:60225159-60239851 GCA_024703695.1 Erythroxylum cataractarum
AGCTAACTTACAAGATTTTGTAGAAACTTTTAACAAAATCAACGATATCTGTGAAAGGAGAGTTAAGCAAGAGGAGATTGTATGAATGGGCTAAGGTGGTGGTGATGTATGTGTAGACCAAGAATATGTCAAACCATCGATGATTGGATCAGTTGGGATGGACTTTAATTAAGGCAGTAAGAAAGATGAAGTCGTCTATAAGACCTGTAGTATCATTATAAGGAAAAGTGGTTTTATAAAAAATAACATCCTTAGACACATGTAACCTTTTGCTAGCAAGATAAAAAATCCTATATCTTTTCGTACAAGTGGGGTAGCCAATGAATATGCATTTGGATCCTCTTGGATCAAATTTTGATCTAGTTTCAATGACTATATTTACATAGTATAAACATCCAAATACCTTTAATGAAAAGATGAGGTTACTTGCTATAGCATCTCAAAGGGTATTTTATTGTGTATGATGGGAGATGGTGTGTAATTGATAAGATACACAACATGAGCAATGCAATTGACCCAAAAGGAAAGTAGCAACTAAGCTTGGAATGTGAGTGCTCTTACCACATTAAGAATATGTTGGTGTTTTCGTTCTACTATATGATTTGTTGTAGGGTATAGATGCATGAATTCTGATGTATGATACCTTTAGAAGTATAAAATTTAGGCATGAAGAATTCTAATGCATTACTGGATCTAATGCATTTGGCTTTGGTATCAAACTTGGTCTTGGCGAATGAACAAAAATGTTGAATCAAAGATCAGACTTTAAATTTGGCTTCCAACAAGAAGACCCAGGTATAATGACCATGACCTTCAACAATTGTTAAAAAAAACCCATATATGGAATGTGTCCTAGTTGGACCCCATATATTAACATGTAAAAAATCAAAGACTTTATTGCCTTAGAGTGACTTATAGGGAAGGGTAACCTTCTCTACTTTGCAAGGTGACAAATATCATAATTGATGATGGTAGGTAGTACAATACTAGTATCAAGAGACTGTAATAACTTCAATCTCAAGTTTGAAAAGTGACCTAGTTTATAATGTCGTCTATTGGCTTGTGAGATTTCATAAACAACAACTGAATTATAATACGAATTCAAATGAGGAAACAGTGAAGGTTTAAGATCAAAAGAGAACAATAGCTATAGGTCATTAATGAATTTAGTTGATCCAATCATCTTCGACTTCTACAAATCATGTATCACAGACATATCACAATAAAAGGTAAAGCTAAGGTTGTTTTTAGAAGCCATCTTATGCACAAAGATGAGATTGGATGTGAATGTGGGTACAAAAAGTACATTATGCAACTAAATGCTAATTCTACAACTCTCGTATGTATCATTTTCACCTTATTTCCATTTGGAAAATTCAAATTTACATTGTGAATTGCCTTGTAATTTGTAAATAATTCCAGTGAGAATATTATGTGGTCAGTGGCCTCATGTCTAATATTCAAACCTATGTATGTAAATATGTCACACGTGTTGGATGAAAATGATATAACAGTATCGCCAACTATTGCATTGTTGATAACGCCAAAATAAGGCACCAAGCTATGTTGAATTGCATTCACCTTTGGCTAGACTGGTGTGAGGATAGGTGGATTTTCTTGGCATGTGCTGGTAGATGATTCTTGAATCAATTAAAGCATTTTTATATATTGTTTAGGTGTGAATTGAAGTGACACATTTTTGTTAACTATAGTACTTTGTTCAATGGTGTTAACATGACTTGGATTGGACCGTATATGATTCTAATATTGCACTTCTTTTTCAACATTGACACTTGTGTAGTTCACAAACTTGCATTATTATTATATATTGGCTTAAATCTCGGAGGGTAGCCATGTTTCTTGTAGCAATTCTCAATAATATGGCCAAGAAAATCATAATACGAGCACATACAAATAACTATGTTCTCATCAATAGTATTATTCTTCCTCAGATTTGCCATAATAACTTTATTGTAAAATGTCGATGGTTTTATAATACTGGTTAAATGTCGATGGTTCTATAAGACTGGTTGAATTTGTGACTTCATTCTGCCTTTCACTCTACGTAATCATGAAAAAAACTTTATTGATGTTTGAGAACAAATCTAAAAGCATAATATGAGATATTACGTTTGCAAAAATTTTGCTTAAGCCTTTGAGAAAATGTATCATATAATCATTTTGTTGAAAATTCCTCAAATTCATTAAAGCTTCACAACTACACCTTGGAACATAGGTACACGAAGGAATCGTCTTGAGAATGGTTAGCTAATCCCATAATATCTTCATTCGAGTGTAGTGGTCAATCACTAACAATCCTCCTTGATTCAGTGAATAGATCTCTTCTTGTAGCTCGGTAATTCTGAAAGAATCTTCTTGCGAGAATTGATCTTTTAAATCATTCCACACATCAACTACTAGATCTATCCAAATCATGATATTTCTGTTCGAAGGTGATAAGGCTTACAAGATCCAAGAAAGGACTAAAGTATTGCAACGCTTCCAAGCTTGATACAGTAACCATAGTTGAAATGTTACATGCTTATAAAAGTACATGTGTGTTAGGTGTTAAAATTGAGCTATGATTTGAATGTGAATTGCATATGTCTAGAACTTTGGTCTAATGGATTATAGTTAGTGATTTGGAATTAATAGCCACCATTAGAGAATTGAGGTATTAAAATGTATATTTGGACTAGGAAAATTGTCAAGTAGGTACATGAAAAATTATAATGACTAAGTCTATGAGTTAGTGACTTTTGGCATGGCTAATGCATTGACATTTGACAACATTGGTTAAGTGACAAGCGGCCTAATTGAGATGTGGCATTTGGCACCATGATAAGAAGACAAGTAGCTCACATATATGTTTGCCATGTAGGTCATGCCATGGAAAGACATGTGTCCCTTCAAAGTCAGGACACCTTGCTTATCGCATGATTGTGGGATTTATAAGACATATTCCCAAGGTTATGAGAAATGGTTAAGAAGGTGAAAAACTTGGTTTTGTGCAATTATTGAACTATATAAGGTTAGGTCTTTTTATTTGGTACATTAGGACTTAGTTGGACTTGGTTAAGGTGTGATATGAACTTAAATTGAGGATAGATTAATTGAGTAAAAGTTAATTTAGTTATGGATTGTTAATTGAGGCAATACTTAAGGAATGTGTCTAATGTTGAAATGTATGGTTTGTTTAATGATGAATGTGTCTTTATGAATACAATTCTGTTTCAAATGATTTATGTGATGTGAATTGAATATGATTGTTTGCGAATTGGTAATTTGTGTAATTATATGTAATATGTAAATACATAATGTATTTATTGGTACGTAATTGCAAATGTTTATGTTTATAAGGCATTTTAAGTTTGATCAAATGTGAATGAATTTGTTCAATTTGAGAAAAATAGAATAAAGACATATATAAGGGGAGGTTTGTCATACATTTATAAATCATTTAACATTCTTTGCTTGTTCAATATGAGATTCCTGACACATTCCCTGCAAGTAGGTTTGGAAATCCGATGAGAATAATGGGCAAAAGGCTAAAACAGGCTGAGCACCATCCCAAACCATTTAAACAAGTTTAGGCTCTGATACTATGATAAATTTGGGCTTAACTCCACCTTAAAAGACACCTTTGTAAAGGAGGTTTACCATACACTTATGGCCAAAAGAGTGAAACAACCCTAACGCTTACACTGGTGTCTAAAATAGACTCTAGCATTGTAGAGTATTCAAATGAACCTTAATGTTTGCAAAACGTTCAAATTAAACCCTAATGTTTAGAAAACGTTTTAAAAAAACCCTGACCACTAATGGTGGTAAGCCACTGTTAGATATTTGTTGACATGGCTTTTTTAATTTTTTTGAATTGGGACCCACTATTTCATGACTTGGAATTTTTAAAAAATAGGTGGGTCTCATATTATTTATAATTATTTTCTTCATTAAGTAGCGTAGGAAGGTTAAAAACTGCATATGAAATTTTCATTCATAAACGCAACATTTCCTTCTTAAATGTAGAAATAATTTCCCTTTGGTTTTGATTCTTAAGTACAACGTATACAGGAGAGGCCCGTTTTGAAGAACCAGCAACACGTAGTGTTTGTTTCTTCCTCAAACGATTTTAGATGAAGGAATAATGGTGAAAAACTTTGGCGATCTTGAATCAAAAGCCCCCAAGGTCCTTTCTAACAACTTATATATCCCTAATGGCAAAACCTAACCAATTTACTACATCGATCCTTTAATCGTTGGTCAAACCAAAACTCAATACCATTGCCTTTAATGACTTTATAAGCAATCGATTAAATGGGTATTGTTTCTTTATTTTAGCAGTCGTGGAACATTCAGCATAGGCCCAAGTGATTGTGCTTAACCATGATTCGGTAGCAGTGTTTGTGACTCATTATGGGTGCAACTCGACGTTGGAGGTGGTGGTCACTGGAGTTCTAATGGTGGCATGACCTATATATGAAGAGTAGCACATAAAAAGGAACCTGTTGGTGGAGGAGATGAAGTTGGCAATTGGGGTGGAGCAGAGAGACAAGGATGGGTATATACAAGAACATGGCAGAGGTGGAGAGGAGAGTCAAAGAAATGATGGGTTCCGACAAAGGTAAGGAGCTAAGACAAAGAAGCTTGATGATGCGAGAGAAAGCTTCACAAGCTTTACGCGAATCTGGGTCGTCCATTAAAGGCCTTGATAAGTTGATCTAGAGGTTGAAGCACACTTGAGAGATTCTATGCCTCTCCAAGAAGTGATAGTCATGTAATATTTAACACTTATGCCATGTTCAAAATCTGTTTTCTCCAGTTCATTGCTTTTGTATTATAAGACCCAGATATTCTTCCTACAAAATAAACAAGATCAACACATGCAGTTCTGGAACTGTTTGTTGTGTGTTCTATGAATATATTAATGGATATATTACTTTTTAGAAAGTGATTCGTCATGAAAAACTTTAAATTATATCAATTAAATATTTAAAATTTTATTTATTTTATTTTACATTATATTGTATAATATTTAATTAGTATAATTTTACTATTAAAAAAAGTGGGTTATGTTATGTTATTCTCTACCCCCATACATATGCATTTCCTTTGATGTTCCTTGAGCTCCTGCCAAGTTTTTGGCATTCACAACTTGCCATGAGTCATTTGACATGCAAAAACCTACATCACTTGCATACCAAGATCCTCAAAACTAAGCCTGCACTTGAAACAACCCTTGTAGAGGAATTGAAAGCAAGGGGTGCTTCTGAAGAAATGATCTTAACACTCAGTCCACTGCGACTAGAAGCAAGGAAAGCAAGGGAATATGTAGAAGTGATTGAGATAGAAGCTACAGCAACCAGGATTGCCCTTGACAAAGCTGAGGGTTGCTTTAGCAGAAATCGAAGAAGCAAAACAAGTAGAGGAAAAAGCACTTTTATCGTATTAAGACATTAATGTTTGAAAGAACTAATGTTGCACATGCCTCAACTTCTGAATCTAGTGCTAAGATCACAATCTTAATGGAAGATTTTGAATCTTTGAGCCAGAAAGTTGAAGAGCCCGACACATTGGAAAATATGGAAGTAGCTGCTGCCATGGCTCAAGTAGAAATCGTGCATGTTGGTGAAAATGAAGCTCACAAAAGCTTAGATACCATGCAGAAGGAGATAGACTATATAAAGGCTACAACTGACGAGGTTTTGAAGAAGGCAGAGATGGCTGAAGCAGCTAAAAGGGCAGTGGAGGGAGAATCAATAGATTTGAGAGAATCACTGATTAGGGTTTTTGATTTTTGGCGATAGGGATTTCTAATTTTTGGGGATAAGAATTTGAATTAACATTGATTTGATTTTAATTAATTTATTGCTAATTAGTAATAATAGTAAATTAACTAGATTTTATTACTATTTTTAAATTAAGAAATAAATTTAAAATTTAAAATTAGATATATGTGAGTCAGCCACTTAGTATACACGTAAAAATGACACATTTAATAATTAAAAATTTTAATTATGTTTAATTTTTTGTCTATTTATTTTTTAACTTTTTAAAATATTATCATTTAAAGTAAATGTTTAAAATATTAGAATATATCTTATATTTTAGTGAAAGTTAAATTTTAAAATAAATTTTTTGTCATTTTATCAATATAAGAAAAAAAGCATGTATTTCTGGAATGAAAAACAACCATTGACATCGAGAGTGTTACTTGGAAACACAAACAAATTTAATTTGATTTATGAATTCTAGAAGTAGATCAGAATCTAATCAAAAGACCATATAAAACATTTATAAGCATACATAGGGGGTTATCCTTTCCACACCATTGTTATATTACTCCTAGGTCAAGATATTAAATAGCGTATTGAGTAAGTAACAATACAAGGAACAAAGAATTTTTAGGATACGTCTCTCAACATGAGGATTTCATTGACAATATAAGAAGGGAGACAACTTTCCTCTTAGCTTCAAATCTTTTAGCATTTCATTCCTTTCAGACAGTTTGGACACATAAGCCAACTGCTAAAGAATAGAACAACTTCAAGGTGTGACGTTAAGTACAAAACTAGTGTAGACGTTCCTTCCAGACAGTTTGGGCACATAAGCCAACTGTTAGAGAATAGAGTAACTTCAGGGTGTGGCATTAAGTACATAACTAGTGTAGAGCACTCGATAGTGTACATGTGTACTGACCATTGACATTTCAATTTAATCGCTTCCCAAATATGAATTTATGTACTTGCAAGCATAAGAATGATAGAAAAAACTTAACCTTAAAATATAATGGGATGCTTTAAATAGTAAAAGATGTTACCTAAGAAAACCTTATATTGATTGGAAATGATTACAATTGTTGGGCTTTAGGTCCCTTCTTATATGAAAAAACCCATGTTTTAGGCCATTATGTTAATTAATCTTTTGTTGGCTTATAGTTGCTTGCTTCTTCTTCAGCATACGTGTTGGTAGAAAGCAAATAAAAGGGGAAAGGAATGCAAAGAAGTTGTAAGGGCATTTTTTGGATGAGTTACTTCACTTTTTCCTTGATTTGCACTTATCTACCGTTGGATCAAGCTAAAAATTTAGGAGTGTGTTCCTGAGACCCTCAACTACATTCTAAACAATCAGTTTTTCGTTTAGAGTTTCGGATGTTGAGATTAGAGCCTCATAATAGTAACACATTTTTAGGTGATTTCTTTCCTTTTATGTTCCTAATAACATTATCTTGTGTTTGTTGATGTTGATTCTGTGTCTTAAGAAGAGGATATTTGTACAAAATTTGATTTAGTTGAGATAATTATCAGACCGAAGGTCTCATGATTTTTACCCTTAATTTGAACGGTGTTTTTTCACATTATAATAGTAGTGTCTTTATTTGTGTTTGATTTATTGTTATTGTTGGTGAATTGTTGCTAGTAATTATTCATTGTTGGTATTGTATTTACACTTCCGCAGAATTTAGCAATATCAAGTTTTGCTTAACTCAATGGTATCATAGCATTAGTTGATTTAATCTTTTTGGTCTATTTGAATTATGGAGGTTAATACTAGTAGAATGGTTGTTTGAATAGGGCTAATTGCCACAAATGGAAGGGTAAAATGAAAGATTTGTTATTTGTGAAAAAAGATGTGTTTGCCTATGTTTGGCATTAATAAACCTGAGTCTATGTCTGATGAAGACTAGGAATTTGAATATCAACAAGTATGTGGTTATATTAGAGAATGGATTGAAGATAATGTTCTTAATCACATTATTAATGATACACATGTTGAACTATGGGATAAGCTTAGAAGCTTTATTCACTGAAGACGGGAAATAACAAATTATTTTTACTCAAGCACTTGATGAACTTGAAATACAAGGAGGGCAGTGCTATTTCTGATCATTTGAATGATTTTTAGGTTTATTGATCAACTGTCTGGCATGGGTATAAGATTTGATGATGAGATATAGGGACTTCAGTTTCTTAATACTTTATCTGATTCTTAGGAAACTTTTTGTGTTTCACTGACCAATTTTGCTCTTAATGGTGTGGTAACCATGGAATATGTGAAGAGTGGTATTTTGAATAAGGAAGTGAGAAGAAGATTTCAGGGCTTTTCTATATCATCTTCACAATCTGATGTTCTGATTACAAAAGAGAGGGGGAGAAACAAATTCATAGGTTATAAAGTACAAAAATTTTGTATGTGATCATTGTAGTAAATAAGGGCATAGTAAGAAATATTGCTTTAAGTTGAAAAAGGAAACGAGACAGGAAAAGAAGGGCAATATTGATCATAACCATGTTGCTAGTGCTATTGATGGTGACCTCCTTGCCGCTTATGATAAAAATTTCATCAATTTGGTTTGTCGTAAGACTAACTAAGTTGTGATTACTGGTGCTTCTTATCATGTCACACTAAGAAAGGAATTATTCACTTCTTGTACTCCTGGAGATTTTAGGATATTAAAGATGGGAAATGATAACAATATAAGTGTGATTATCATTGGAACAATTTGTTTGGAAACTAACAATAGTTCTAGGTTATTTCTTAAAATTTTCAAACATGTACCAAGAATTTGCTTCAATTTGATATCTACAGGACTACTAAAGGTTCAATGGTTGTAGCTCGAGGTAACAAATCCTTTAGTTTGTAGATATTGTAAGGTTTTATTTCTAAAGACTCAGTGAATATGGTAGAGAGTGATACTACATCAGAATTGTGACACAGAAGACTGAGTCATATGAGTGAGAAGGGGATTAATTATTTAGCAAAGAAAAAATTGCATCAAGGGGTTAAAGAAGCTAGGTTGAACAAGTGTGTTCACTGTTTGGTTAGGAAACAAAGAAGAGTTTCTTTTAAGAGTCATCCTTCTTCAAGAAAGTTTGATTTACTGAAACTAGTTCACTCAAATTTTTGTGGTCTTTTAAAGGTAAGATCACATGGTGGTGCATTGTATTTTGTGACATTGATTGATGATCATTCTAAGAAACTTTGGGTCTATGCTTTAAAGACAAAAGATCATGTTTTTTAGAAATTTAAAGAATTTCACATCTTAGTTGAAAGACAAACTGGTAAGAAATTGAAATGCACCCATACTGATAATGGTGGTAAATACTGTGGGCCATTTAATAACAACTATAAAGAGCAAGATATTAGACATTTGAAACTCCTGTAAAGACTCCTCAGTTGAATGGTTTAGGAGAGAGGATGAATAGAACTTTAGCGTAGAGGGTTAGATGCTTACTTGCAAAAGCAAAGTTGCTAATTCCGTTGGGTTGAAGTACTTGACACATTTGCTTATATTATCAATTTTTCACTCTCTGTTGCTTTGGATGGTGTTGTTCCTAATAGAGTTTAATTTAGCAAGGATGTTTTCTATGATCATTTTAGAGTTTTTGGTTACAAAGCATTTTTGCCTATTCCTAAGGATGAGAGGTTGAAACTAGATTTTAAAAAAAGAAATTTATCTCTATTAATTATGGTCAGGACGAGTTTGGTTATCAATTGTATGATCCAAATGAGAAGAAACTTGTCAAAAGTTGTAATGTTGTGTTTTTCGAAAACCAAACTATTGATGGATATTGAGAAGGCAAAGAGAAGAGATTCTTAGAGCAGTGATAACTTGGTTGATTTTGATCTAGTTTCTATAAACGATACCCCAAATGTAGGTGGAAATGACCTTCAAGATCATAATGTTCAAGATAACAGTGACATGGTGATCAAGTGCAAAATGATCATCAAAGTGTATGCGATTTTGATTCTCCATTACATTATGTTGCAGTGGATCATCAACCAACACCTACAAAGGCTCCAGAGACTTCTCTTAAAAGATCTATTAGAAAGAGGAGACCTTCCTCACATTATTCTCCCAATGAGTATGTACTTATCTCTGAAGAGGGAGAGCAATAAAATTTTGAGGAAGCCATTGATAGTGAGCAGAAAGAGAAGTGGTTTGAAGCAATAGAAGATGAGATGAAATCACTTCATGAAAATCTCACATTTGATCTGGTTATATTGCGTAAAAACAGACAAGTTTTGAATAATCGATGGGTTTTCATATGGAAACAAGAAGATGGTACTTCAATTCCATGGTACAAAGTTAGATTGGTTATCAAGGGCTTTTGTCAAAAGAAAGGAGTTGATTTTGAAGAAATCTTTTCTCCAATGGTGAAGATGTCATCAATTCAAGTTATGTTGGGTTTGGCAACAGACCTTGACATGGAGATTTAACATATGGATGTTAAGACTACTTTTCTTCATGGTGATTTGGATAAGGAGATATATATGGAGCAGCTAGAAGGTTTTAGAGTCCAAGGGAAAGAGGATTGTGTTTGTAGATTAAGGAAGAGCTTGAATGATTTGAAACAAGCTCCATAACAATGGTACAGGAAGTTTGATTTAGTTAAGAAACAACAAGACTTCAAGAAGACTTCCTCTAATCATTGTGTTTATGTATATAAATTCTCTAATGATGACTTTATCATTTTGTTGTTATATGTTAATGATATTCTTATCGTTGGTCATAATACTTGCAAGATTGCTAAGTTGAAGCAGGATTTGAATAAGTCTTGTTAAGATAGATGTTATAATATATCTTTTTACTTTTGGAACTTTTGGACATTATTTGTTAATTGTATTTAGTTGGATTAAAGTGGCACTCTTTCAAGATATGATTAAGATGAGATTCAATACATATCTTATTTTGAGATAATGGCTATCATAGTTTTGGAGATATAACTAGATTGTTTGCATTTGTAATATGGATAGGATTCACGAGTTAATGGGTTGAACATTGTTTTTTAAAAGGAAAAATGATAACTTTTGGATGACTTAGCATATGGGATTTCCAAGATTATCTTTCAACATGTTTAGCAGATTTCTGGTGTGCCTCACATGACCTGGGCTGAACCAGTGAAGTTGTCTTTTTCTTTAGTTTTTGTTGTTGATTGGGTGTTGTATGTAGCTGTGGTTTTTCTCTCTGTTTCTGGGTGATTTGGCTAGGTTATTTATGATTATGTGTTGTGTTTTCGGTTAATAACGTGACATTTTATAGATGCATATTCTTTCATTCTTCAACGATAGTTGAGGGTGGTCTTTGGGAATTTTGCTGCTGATTTCTTTTTTGTTTATATATTATTTATGTGCAACTGTTGTTATTGATTAAGTGTCGATTGAGTGGCTGTCCTTGGTGATTTATGGTGTACCAAAACTCCAAATATTTTTGTAATATCAATAGCTGCTATTTTTCATCTACTGCATGAATTTTAAATTTGATTTGTGTGGGAAAAAAAACTTTATGGTCACTAGGTAGCTGGAATTTTGTGTATCATAAACTGTTTTTATGAGCTAATTTTAGGTGATTTTGTCTAAATTTGTTAGGCATTTTTCTCCAAGGTTGCATGATTTTATGGGTTGTCATTTGTTGTATTTTTAGTGAAATATTTTTTAGATGTGTAGGAGGTGTTGCTGCTCTTATGTTTTATGATGTTTTAGTGTTGAAATTCTTATTGATTGGAAGTGCCTTTACGGTCATTGTGAGTGATTTTTGGTGGGATGTGAAATTGCTGATGTCATGTGATTTTGGCAATTACATTCTCTGTTGCTTTTGAATGAAAATTGAGGGCTTTCTTGGTTATTGATTGGGAGTCTTGATAGTTAGTTATTCTGGTGTTTATGTGTTCTTTTGGTGGTTATTTTTATTGTTGATGAAGTGGTAATTTTGGGGTTGTTGGTTGTGAGTTATTATGTGTGAAACTTTATAAGTTTTCGTGATTTTTTTT
The DNA here is from genome assembly GCA_024703695.1 of Erythroxylum cataractarum. Taxonomy (NCBI): domain Eukaryota; kingdom Viridiplantae; phylum Streptophyta; class Magnoliopsida; order Malpighiales; family Erythroxylaceae; genus Erythroxylum; species Erythroxylum cataractarum. The sequence continues at coordinate 60,236,931 of JANJEY010000005.1, forward strand.
GCAATTGTTACGTAGAGTTGATGGTGTGGCTTTTGTTGGGTTGATTGTTATTGATCGTGTGCATTTTAGTGGTTGTCGATAGTGGTGGTTGTTTGTGAAAAATTCCAGAAGTCATTGTGAATTTTGAAGCTTCTTTGTTTGTAACGTTTCGGTAAAGAAACATTTATGTTCTCTATTTATTTTTCTATTGTCATGGATGCGATGTTACAATGATAATATTAGAAGATTATAAGATATTTATTGATGAACAACTTCTCATTCTTTCGATGATGAAGTGACATATTTAAGGGAAGTTATTTCTTATCTCAAATGTAGTTGTTTATGTTCTTTATTATTTAATCACTTAAGTTGTTTATTTCCTATCTTTATTGTCAAACATTATTTAGAAAATCCTCTGTTGAGGGTAGCACAAAGTGGTTGTGTTAATAAGTGTGATTTACTTTCATGGGTAGTAAGGAAGAGGGATAGTGTCAAGGATTGGATGAGTTGACTTGGTAATGCCTTAAGTAAAACCACTATTATATTATAGGTGAAAGTAATTAAGCTAGGTGAGGGCCTCGCAGATGTAGACAAGGTGTATTGAACTGCATCACCAAATCCCTAATGTTGATTTGTTTATTTCATTTTTGATTATTTTTGTTTTTTTTCAGAAAGTTTATAACGACTGCAAACCATTCATAAATTTTACAAAACTATACCCTTTCATATTTTTCAATTAGTATCATAGCGAGTCACTGAATCAGAACTTAGTATGTCAAGTTAGTGCAGATCCATGTTTTGTAATTATGAATATAAAAGAAGAGGCATCAATCATTAGGCCAACATTGTTAAATGGTTCAAATTATCCTACGTAGAAATCATGGATGAGGGTATTCATTCAGGCACAAGGAACAAAAGCATGAAACTCAATTTTAAATGGTTGTAGCCATCTAGTGATGACTAATGAAAAGGGAGAAGCAGTGTTTAAAGATGCATCTCAATGGAAAAACTCTGAAGAAGATAGGGCATTTAGAAATTCTCATGCCATGCATGCTATTTTCAGTGCAGTTGATGAAGGTCACTTCTCAGTGATATCTTCTTGTGAATCAACGAAAGAAACATGGGACACTTTTGTAAACTGCATATGAAGGATCAAAATTTGTGATAGCTTTGAAACTTCAAATGTTTTTTGTGAGATTCGAAGAGCTAAAGATAGGTAAAAATGAAACGATTGGAAATTTTTGTAAGAGAATGTGTGACATAGCAAATCGAGCACATTAGTTTGAAAAAAAAGTCGAATATGAAACTAGTTAAGAAGATGTTGAGATCATTGCCTTCAAGATTTATACTGAAAATTACAGCCATAAAAAAGGCTCATTATATCAACGAATTGTCACTGGATAAAGTAATCGGAATTCTTACTAACTTTGAAATGAATTTGTTAAGGGGGAAATAAGAGAGGACAAAAGATTGGCATTGCAAGCTAAATTGGTAAAGTCATGAATGACATAGGAGATGATTTTGATGAGAATGAGGATATGGTACTGTTGACAAAAATTTTAGTAAGCGGTTAAAGAAACTGAAGAAGGATAGACCCGAGTTTAGGCAAAATTGTGGGAATTCATCAAATAGCCACTTCAAACAATAAGTTAAAACTCAAAAGGGTGAAAGAAAAGTGAAGAAAATTCAATGTCATGAGTGTCAAGGCTTCAAATATGTGCTAGCAGAATATGCTAACACCTTGAAAAAGAGAAAAGAGAAGTCATATACAAGCACTTAGAGTTAGAATGAATCCGAAAGTGAGTATAGTAGTGAAAAAGAAGTTGTGAGTAGTGTTACGTTAGTTATTTTATATAGCAAAAGTTGAATTGCTTGCTTAACAGCAACTAGGAAGGAAGAAACTTATAATGAAATCGTGGATAAATATGTCCTAAGTTTGATTCCAATTCTTCAGAAAAAAGAAGATGATTTTGATTTATAATTAAATGATGATAACGATTAATTTGTATTTGTAATTGAATATTATATTCAACAAATCAATTATTTCCTTTTCAATATATTGTGTAAAATATTGAATTCAAATTGTTGTATTTCTAGAAATTTCAATCAAATATGAATTTCAGGTTGAAATAAGCCATCAAAGAGAAAACATAATATAATGCGACCCAAGGTTCAGACAATGATTCGAAACTACTTACTGTCCAGGTGCAACATCACATTCTGCAACTGGAATTGAATCACCTTCTCTCCCTTCAGCTACTAACTTGTAGATGAGGCATCACTTTCCATACCTACTATTACCTCATCCACCACCCCTACATCATCCACTACCCTATACCAATAGAGATATCAGGAGTCAATGATGTGAATGAAGGAGATGGCCGCCACCCTGAAGTTGAGGGACCTGATGGAAGAACTTACATTACAATTGTTAATAATCTGTACATGAAAATACATGAAATACTATATGTTTACAATTAAGTTATAGGTTTAAATTTTAAAATTGGTATAAAATTACTTGTTTTCAAATTAAGTTGATTCAGTTTGGACCGTGCTTAAGAAACATGACATTCAAATTCAAGGAGAAGATTAATCTTGAGGGTTATGTATGGAAGAATATCTTTCAGGCCACAGAGGAATTTTACTATCAAGAGTTTGAGGTACAAAAAATAATATAAAATTTCTTTTTTAATTGATTTTTATACATTAATTAGATAAATATTATTACATTATAAGTATTTATCGAATGTTTTTCTTTTTGTTTTAGAAAGAATTTTTTTTGGGATTATGAATTTGACACGCTCATTAACAAAGTATAGGATAGACGAGCACGGACACGTACACGTACACGTACACTAACAAGGCTAGTGTACAATCACCTTATATTTTTGAACAAATATAGAGTCATTGGTAACAATATTGGACATCACCTAGGGCAATGT
>JANJEY010000005.1:60273418-60285652 GCA_024703695.1 Erythroxylum cataractarum
TGGCTAATACCTATAGGAATTAGGTCAATCCTCAAGGGATGGGCCGATCGGCCCATGCGTCGTTTTGAGTCTGAGCTTGGGCCTACCACGACCAACCCAACCACATATAATAATTATCCATGGACGATAATAATTAAACGCATATACATGCTCTATTTTGAACAATTGGTTTTGGACTCCTTATGTGGGCATTCCAGAAATAGGACACGCACAAACCCGTAATATACACATATACGTTCTTGGAATCAATTTCCAAAAATAAATAGAGGCAAAAACATAGATATTTTTCCAAATTACGTAAGCAAGTTTCCAAAATATATAATTAATTAAAATTTCATAATAGACAAGAACATTCGCATAGTAGCATTAAGATATTCAAAATTTTAATTTTGCTATCAACATTAATAACAATCAAGCACATAATCCAGGTTAAACAATTAACGAAAACTCTGATACCACTATTGCAATCCAACCGTGATCAAATCACGGGCGTAGCGGAAAATAAAACCTTTTACGAGTTATGAGTGGATCACGATAATTGATTAACTTGAATTAAAAAATACAAATCATAAGAAATCGTACCTTGTTCGAGTTCCTGTTGAAAGTCCTTTGAAACTTATCCCAATTTGTCAACCACAAGTCGTTCAAATATCCAGCCTCTGATAGTATCCATAGAACAACTTCTCAACACTTTTTATGAGGAAGCATGTAAGAGTGCTAGCTTCTTTATCTTTTCTTCCTATTAAAAGAAATTTCATTAGGGCGGTTTTGTAATTTTATTAAAATTAAATTCCGTAATTATAATTAAAGTCATATCCTAATTATATTTGATCCCTAAAGTTTCTCAAATTTTATAATTAAGTTAAAATTGATTTTTCTTTCACAAATTGCTCCTTAAAGTGTGATCAGTTAGGTTCTTAATATATTGGCAATGATTATAAATTATATTTCTAATTCATAATTAGAAGTAGATAAATTAAAACTCCTTTTAATTTATCTTTAATACTCTAATTAAACAATTTATAATCATAGATCAAGATTGATCTCTAGCAGCATGTCATAACTATCCAAATATCAGGAATATCAAAGTAGTTTGACTTAGCAAGCTCAAGCATTGTTATGATGTACAATTGAATCATTTCGTCATTCAATATTCCAATTGGACATAATATGAATACAATGTCTATTCTTTTAGTCCAATCATATTCGTTATTGTTAATTAGTAATTAATTTATAATTAAAATTTGAAAACTCCTTTTAAAATGTCAATTTACTCTGGCCAGAGAGTTTCATAAATCACTACTAATCAAGAACAGTGGAACATTCTCTCTAATTACTTTCGAGTGACGAATTTTTTATTAATTTACTCAACTACTTCCATATGGTTAATAATGCATTCAATTACTACCGACTGAATTAGCATATGATGGTTCATAAATATCATCAAAACATAGTAATTCACACATGAGATACCTTGGTCATCTCAAGTCTAAAGATTAATTATGTAATCATTAGTATGAGAAAATTCATAGATACATAAGTAATATTTCAATTGAGATGTCATAGTCGGATCAATTCAGTGACTTATTATCTAATAATCACCTACACATTAGTTTAAGTATCTTCGTACTTTAATTTATGTAATCAATTACTTTTTTCATAAAAAGGAAATATAATGTGTGTTATTTTTACTGCTTCAGCAATATCCCCTCTTGATGAAATTACAACTAGGAACATTTAGGTATAATACATAAATATAAATTGAATCTTACACAATTATGATTTTATCATAATTTCAATTATACATTAATTATTTCAAGATATTTTTATTATTAAAATATCAAATGTGATTAATAAATAAAGATAAAGAATATCTTTATTAATAATTTTGTCGCCAAACTATAAAGATCATCAAATCTTAAACTAAATTGCTGAAACAATCAGTACTTCGACATGGTTTCTCCTTGAGTTATTCGAAAGATTGATGAGATTGACCAAAAAATCAATAGTGAATAGGTAGTTCGTAAATTGCAAGATCAGTCTGTTTTAATCCTTAAGAAATGGATCCTTTTTCAAACTTTCTACGATGCCAGATCATGATTTCTCACCAGAGTCCAGACATAAGTTGGGTGGAAGTAGGAAAGTAATGGCTGTGATGTTGATTGAATCGAATTGGACACGGGACTTGAAAAGTGAACATTCATTCATCCATCCATCCATCCCAAATCTCAATACAACAAACTCAGCTCAATAATTATCAATGGCGGGTGTAAGTTGTGTGGCCAATGTTATTTTGGCCGTTGTGCATTTGAAAAGCATCTAAAGACCAATTTTCCACCGCATTGTTAGTTATGTGATGTAGAAGTAGAACTAACATAAAAATCATAAAGTATAATTAAAGCTCGTAAATAATTTGTTTTATACGCAGCCTTATCTCCAACGGTAGGCGTACGGCCTGCTGGTTGGTGCGGCTCCGTAAATAAACTACGGAACTTCTGTTGCTTTGTCCTTTTCTCGAATAGACAGGAGAGGATGCGGTTAGCTGGTTATGAAACGGAGGATGAGAGTAAAATTCTGTTGCTTTGTCCTTTTTCTGGAAAGGACCGGAGAGGATACAGTTAGCTTCTAACCACTATTTCTATGTCTTTCTATTTCTTCCCCAAAATGAAGAATGTACAAATGTGATGGTGAAGACTGAAGAGATTCAACTCAAAGCAACATGTCCATGAAATGACATAAGAAGTACAACTCTTCATACTTCAACACACTCCCATCTTGAGTGTTACTTCCTTTGCATAATTCAAGTATACATAATAACATCATCAACACTTCCAGTCACCATATACACTAGGAAAGCACATCATCTTGGGAGGTTTGCTTTCAAAAGATTAAGCATCTCAGATGGAAAGTTGATGTGGAAGCAACAAAAGGTCAAAGGTAAACAGAGCCCTGACTGAGGATTAAATCAAGTGATACATACGTGCCAGGTGATAATCAAAGTATTGTTTATTAAGTTCTACTGAAACACAATACTTTTGAAAGACCACAAGAGGCAATTCAAGAGTAACATCATAAGAAGCTATAAGGAAAGTTGACTGTTTACCACTTAATGATTAATAAAGCTAAACAAACTGAAACATAACAAAATAAATTACAGGACAAAAAAAAGACAACATCAACTGAAAATAAAAAGTGACTGCAAACAACCCTCAGAATAGGATGCTTCATGCTTACCACTGAAAAGCTCCCTGCCTAACAGGACAAGTAATCCACTCTATTTTGGCAGCCCATTTTCAGGGCTTAAAAGAGATTGACTTTCGTCAGACAGCAAAACCGGACCTCTTCCTGGCCTAGTGCAAATGAAATAACTAACATCTCCCCTAAATGTCTGGGTATTATTGATTTCTGGAGGTGGTTGCAGAGCTTCCACATCCTTCATTGTTTCAATCCCGGCATCTTTTATTAGTGATTTATCACCTAGAACAAAACTGGAGACAACAAACAAGACAATTTGAAGATTCAGAAAGTTGAAAGCCTCCTAAACATTTAATCATGAGATCAACAGTGAACAGGACTATAAACATTTTGACACCTGTCCAAGTCAGCATCTGAATTTGGAGGAAAATAGAAGAGCAGCTTCTTCAGCAACTGCGTGGCAGCCTTTCTGTTGCGTGCTATTAGAACTGCATTGGGTCCAGCATCAAAGGTATAAGCCACCTGTCAAAATTTCCACCATCAGTAAAGCATACAAATATGTAATCAGAAAATGTGAAATTATAAAAATAATGGGTAACATAACATTCAGCAAGGCATTTGACCATTTGAAATTTATACAATCACTAGTGCTTTATTATTCTACTTTAAGAATTTTGTTGAGCATGTAAGGATAATCATGTCACAACACACCACAACAACTGATGGAGCCTCGGCATACAAAAACGGATGCATGGATACTGCAAGAGTGAGACACATCACCTTCTGTTCTTGTTATTTCAAAGGATTGAATTATAGGCCCATTGTCACATATAAAACACTCCGGAATGAGCATGTAGTACATGAAATTTATGGTAAGCAACACATCAAACCAAGGTTAGGTCTGATGTCATGTTAGATTTCGTAATTATTCAAAAAAAGAAAAAAGAGGTTCACATACAAAAGGACTCCGTCTTCAATTCAAAATCTTTAAGGCATTTAGTGATGAATTCATTATTGAATAAAAACCACTCTTAATTTTTACTCCTAGTAATTTGACAGACTTAATAGTTTTAAAAGAAGATTTTACTAATAACCATATTGGTTATAATTATTCATTGGTGCAATGCTCCTGATGAAGAAAGGAAAATTCAGGACTAAATTAAAATATACTTAAACAATAGAAGGGGGAAAGGGATAACTAGATAGATGTCAATGACCATTATCCATTAGAACCAGAAAAAAATGATACATATCAATCAAGAATGTTAGAATCTGTTTAAACAAAGCTATATGCTTTGACTAAGATACAATTTAATACAAAGCTATATGCTTTGACTAAGATACAACAGCCTACTTTACAGATGAAGTCAAATCCTAAGAATATTAATAATCAAACTTTCCTACGTAAAAGTGTTTAAGCCTACTAAAGAACAGAACATGAAACAATTTTAACAGATCAATTGTTGTTGCTTTCTTTTCCATACAGTATATTAACTTCAAATTCCCTGTTCAAAATTTTACCAAAAAATAGCGAAAACAAACTCCATAACCACATGCTTTTAGTAGTTCTTTGGATTCAAACCAGAGCAAGAAGGGAAGGGGGAGTTGAACACTTGAACTCCCCTCAAGATCCAAAGGGTTGTATTTTGGATCTGAAATTTCATATACAAAAATTTTAAGAAAAGAGGTTGCCTGGTAGAACTAGCTGCTAAGCTATAGGAGCTATTAATTTCCTGATAATAGGCAATGTGCCAATGTTAGTGGATGAGCGAGACTGATAATAGATGGCATCTAACTCTTGAAAGGCAGTTACAGCTTATTAAGATAAAGAGTGACAGTTACTTGCATTATTGGTTTAATTATGATATATGATTCCTTTATCTGTATAATTAGATACATGTGATCTGATACATTAAGTATATACAAACACGATACAAATAAAAGATTTACAATTGTAAAAAGGAAATCACAATTGTAAACATTAATTTTAATTTCCTCATCATGAGTGAAAAGTGATTTTGTAACACTAACAAAGCAATAACAAAACACTACGGAAAAGCTATGAAAGCAGTAGTTAGCAAGGAGAGTAGCGTGGTCAATATCAATGAATTAAATTAATTACCAAGTACTATATTTCAGCTGGGGTTAAAATGGTTTGGTCTGATCAAATAAATTAAAATGTACCCTCAAAAATTTTTATTTGGGTTACCGCCTGTAAGCATATCTCAAACAACAATTGCTGGTATGGCATTATGCTAACTTCCAATAAATGTCAAAATAAACAAACCTGAGGTGTTCCTTCAGCGCGATTCCATTTCTCAACAAGACTGATTATCCTGAAAGATTATCTCTATCATATACTCAAATCCAGATTTTAGGTGATATAACTCAATGAAAAAATAAAGAAACATTGATTCAGATTAAATTTCCAGGTTAAATCAACGGGTAACAAGATTTACCTGTGGGATGTATCATTCATGTAGAATATTGGGGGACATGTATCCAAGCAGACTGCATGGAACTGATTACTGTCAGCACAGGTTAACTGGGAAAATGACTCAAAATTGCGATCTTTTATGGCTTCTTCCATTTGCATAATCCTCTTGGGAACAATTTCCTATTAAGATCAACACAGTAAAAACAATTACCATTTGAGAAAATTCAACTTTAGAAATTCTGGATAATAAAAATATCATGAAATCCAATGGTTGCTATATTCCGTGAAAGAAGTAAGAATATGAAAGAAGAAGAGAGTTAAAAATCAAAAAGTCTGAGAATCAAACAAACTTATCGTTCAATAGACTGAATGGGCCTCTCATACTTTTAAGCCAAGCAATACAATTTGCTGAAAGAACATTAAGCAATTTAAGTTCTATTGAGTGGCATAAGAAGAGTTTCGTAAGTTTCTGAAGCACCTTAGCTCTATGATGCAATAACAAACTAGTTTCAACACTTTCCTGCATTCCAGAGGTGCTGCTTGTTTCTTTCTGACGTGAACTAACCTGTAAAGCAAACAAAGGGTTACAGAGAAATTAAAAGCACATAATTCTGATCATTCAAGGAGCAGATATGTTTTTAATGTATCACAACTGTAGAGTAATAAAAATGCAGAGCAGAATTTTCATTTTAATGCCACCCAAAAAAAAGGTCCATCATTACAATGGCCCAGGACTGGACAGCACTGCTATCTGCCAAATTCAACTAACAGATCCCAAGCCAGAAACTTTGGTACATAAGACTGAGAACAAGAAAATCTGAGGCACTAAATTTCGTGAATTTTAAGAACTGAATCACCTCTAAATTCTACGTTTGAGGACTAATTGGTAATATATACTGTTGATAATTGTTAAACATTCACAGCTATTAAGACTATTTGGTAATTGATACTGTTTATAATGGCTAATCATTCCCAGCTATTAGGACTATTTGGTAATTGATACTGTTGATGATTGTTAATCATTCACAGCTATTGAGCAAGTATTACAATTATCATCACTACATGCAAGTAGATATAAACAAGTGACTCTTCAAAGTTCCACAATGGGTAACAGAATATAAAACATACCACAGCAATGATAATAACAAGATCATCCCAGTGCTTGTCATCTACAAGTTGAACAGCGAGGCTATCACGTCCGCTCTCAGCCTTTAATGATTAAAAAAGAACTTCTTAGTAAAAGTTAGCTTTCCAATTCAAAGGCTGAAAATGTGGACCAAAACTAAATCTTACTTTGCCCATGACCCACTTCACAAATCCACCAAATAAACTGCGACAAGCACTGCCAGAACCTTGCCTAAGAAGCAAAGGGAAAAAAATACTTAATAAAATCTGCTTAAAAGAGTCACTTTTATTCAACTCAAGTATAAATGCACATCGCTCTGTTATAAGCAATTCACATAAAGATGCTGCAACAGTGGTCGCACACAATTATCAACATACTAGTATGTATTGTTTAGATCGTTCCAAAAATGACACATTTTACTCAAACCATGTATTTTGTAAACAGATGACGCTTGAGAATTTATTAACTAAAAGTCATTTCTTAGATAATTGAACATAAGCTGGATATAGCATTCCAAACCTCTATAACTAAATACCAACATAGGATATTAAATAGTCTAAAAGAAAAAGGGGAAGGTTGAAACCAAAATCAGTCACTGCAAATATAAGTTATGAAATAATACAATTAAATAACTAGCAACTATTCCCATATTTGCCATCAACATCATGTATTTCTAAGCAAGTTTGAAACTCAATTTTCAATTAACCAAACAAACAGCTTAAAATACCTGCTTAGAAAACATAGTTTGGAAACATATAGAACCCACAAATTAGCTTAACAAAGACATATTTACCAAACAAAATTTTGTCCAGTGAAATTGCTGTGACATCCCATCATCTAAGATCCTTGTTCAGGCAAACAACACAGAAAAAGATAAGAATATGTATATAAGACCTACCGTGCAATAGCTGAAAGCTCGCTATTACTTTCTTTCGCATTCATCAGCTTTGCAAGGGCAAAAACTGCATAACATTTGACAGTTGGATGAACTCATGCTCAAGAGTTATTTAGTCCAATACAAGATTGCAGTTTGCAATTACTTTCTAACTTTAAGACTGCATAACAATAAACAGCAACATATGACTCAAGCAGGAAATGGATTTGGCAGATTGACCAAAATTTATCAATAAAATAATGTCGTTAAATTCAAAATGCAACTATGAAATTTTGAAAACCTTCTGCAATCATTCCTATTTTGAATTATGTGCCAAAAAGAAGCCATCAAACCAGGAAAATGGCCACAGATCATATTCTCTAACACAAAACTGTTACCAGCCATGCAAATTAGAAAGTGCACAACTTCTCCAACCATACAATTTATGCATTGGACACCATACAGGAAATCATTTAGCTTTATTACACAGACTAAAAAGATTAACACCAGGCCACATGCGTAAGAAAATCAGCAACAGGTAAGAAGACACGAGTAGAATGTTGAATTTCAAGGTTCGCTATTTAACATTTGAAAGAGATTGAAAAAAAAATTGAGGTCATCCCTCTAAGGCATACTCCTGAGATTTCCAAGATTACCTAACTGAATACATTTTGTATGCTATAAATGAATGAATTGATACAATTCGAATGCACATTTCTAGCAAAAAGCTATTCATCAATTTAAGTACTAATCTTTACATTCAAAATGTATTCACTTAGGTAATCTTCAATTTAACATTTGATGAATTGCATTCAAAATGCTCATAGTGGTAAATGCAGTTCTGTGTTTTGATGAAGTACCTCAAATATTCAATAAACTTTGAGGTAAAGTTCAGGTACTTTTATTCATTGAGCCAGAACTACATTTATCATTTACCACCAAAAAACAGAATTGCATTTACCGCTATGAACAATACAATCTGCAGAAGTAAAATTCTCCAGAATCACGAGACAGCTCAATCACAAGTAAAATAAGAAGTTCTAAATCTTGAAACAGTAGCCCAAAAGTCAGGTTTAATAACAAAAAGAATAGAACCACAAAGAATCAATGATAAAATTTTTCCAAAAATTATCTCTACCAAGACAAGCAAAGCCAGCTGCTGAGGAAGCCAGTCCAGCTGCTGTAGGGAAGTTATTAAATGAAGCAGCATGTACATGTAATGTCTCCCAATCCTTCTTTGCTATCTTGATTCCCTTTTCCTTATCCTCAACCTCACAAGCCCTTGCACGGATTTCCCTCAAACAATTTTGATACCTGCCTCCAGAAAGTGAAATTTCCTACACTAACCAGCAAAGAAACCATGCAATAGATCAACAAAAATACAACGCTTCAATATAAATATAACATGTCACTTTTCTGAATACACGAAGAATGAGAGGTAGCATTTCAACTACCAGCATCAAATAAAGAAACTAATCTAACTAGGGTAAAGTTCACCAACATGCTATCCGAGATGACAAAAAAACATTGTTGTTTCTATAGAACAGAAACAATAACACCAATATGCTCACAATCCAGTCTTTCCTTGTTTCCCTAGGATGGTTAGAAAAAGATGATATGCTTTCAGTTTTTCTTCCATAAGCGAACAAATTTTAACAAACCTTTCTTTCAAACTCGTTTATCCTTGATAGGGAATATTTGTTTTCAGGAAAGTGAAAACAATGCCTTCGGAGACCTTGTTATTAGCCTAGCTGACATCTAAAGTCCTTCAAGATACTTAGCAGTATCTTCTTAAAATAGTTCTCCAATTTACAGAATCAGTTGACCAAAGTGGCAAATATTGTAAATCTCAATTATGTCACAGCAAAATAGTCAAAATTAATTTCAGAAGAACAAAATGTCCTTGAGTAACCTTACTCAAGCAAATACCCTTCCATCCAGCGATGTCATGGAAACGAAAAAAACGAACCCATAAAAGAACTTCCCCACATGATATTCAAATTCGAACTGACTCTCGGAAAAGAAAAGCATCAAATGCTTGAAATCCATACGATCCCATCCAGCATTTCTTTCAACCCATCCCTCAATAATTATAACGCAACAACAAAAGGCAAATTTATCAGCCGAACACGATCGAGGGGAAAAAAAAAAAAGGCACCTACTTTTCCATTAAGCCACATGCGATCCTGGTCAAAGGAAGGACTAACAGCAACAGTAGTGGTGGTACAGAGGTGAGAGGGATCAAGAGTAACACTGATGCTATCATTGACGGGCAAAATCAGGGTCTCATCCCTCTTACCCCAGTACTTAATCACAGCAATGTTAGTGGGGGTCTGAGCAGTGACTATCCTCACCCATGAAGAGTCTGCTGCCATTGTGAGCTAATAACACAACAGGTACAAAGATCGGTAAACAAAGGGAGCAACTACAGAGGATAAAAATAGGAGAAGAGAGAAAGACCGGGTATGTGCTACCACTTAATGGTGGAACATGGGAGGCAAATCATAATGAATTAAATAAATCAAATACTGAATAAAATAAAGAGGTAAAAGTTGTTGGGTGGTCTGGTGGTGCGATTTGCCGGTAAGTGTGTGTGTGCTTGCAAGATAATATAATATCGTTGTGTCAGCGAGACTGATGAATTTGGGAGAAGAAAGTGAGATGAGAGGAAGGCAAGCATTTCTCTAAGACGACGAAAACGACAGCGGGGGAGTTCCGTTCCCCCATTCCAATCAAAAAAATTTATTTCCATTTTTAGACTTTTAGAGAGAAAAAAAGAAAGGAAGACAGCAAATGTTTATTTTTAAAGTTAAAACAAAATAGGTATCACGTTATAAATTGCAATTCTAATTTATAATTAGAATAAAAAAAACTAAAATTCATTTTAATTTACCTTTGTTCTCTAGATTAAAATCTAGTAATATGTTATGACCACCTAAATATTAGGAATATCAAAGTGGTTTAACTTAACTTGTCCATGCATAGTTATGATATATAATTTAATCCTTTCGTCATCTAATGTTCTAATTGGACATAGAATATGAATATAGTGGCCTTTATTCAATCTTGTTCGTTCTTACTAATTAGTAATTGATTATAATTGATATTTTAAAACTAAATTTTTAGATCTCAATTCACTTTAAACAGAGAATTTTTTAAATAATTATTAATCAAGAACTATGGAACATTTTTTCTAATTATTTTAAAATGACAAATCTTTTATTGACTTACTCAATTATCTTTATATGATTCATATTATATTCAAATACTATCAACTGAGTTAGCATAAATAAAAATAGATCATAAGTAGCATCAAAACACAGTACTTTACACATGAGATATCTTGGTTATCTTAAGTCTAAAGATTAATTATATAACAATCATAGTAAGGAAATCTAAGACACATAAGTAATATTTTATTTAGAATCCTCATAATCAGGTTAGTTCAGTAAATTTATTCTCTAATAAGTACCTATATATTTGTTTAAGTACCTTAATACTGTAATTTATGAGAACAATTATTTTTTTTCATAAGAAAGAAATATAATATATGCTAGTTTTACCATTTCATCAATATCACATCTTAATGGAACTATAACAAGGCATAATTTAGGAATAATACATAATGCAAGTTGAATATCGTAATTTCAATTGTAAAGTAATTATTCTAAGGATTTTATCTTTAGTATTAAAACATCATATATAATTAACATAATACATATCTTTGTTAATTAAAATAATAATCTCATGCATAAAATTACAATAAATCAATTAGCTACAAGGATGTAAACTAACAAATTACACCTTCCTCAACCTCCTTGAGTTTAATATATACGATTTCTTCTGTTGATACTAAAATAGAGGAGTATATCACTAACTATTATAAACTATTGCAATGTAAATATGGACTCAATTGTGCATGGACATGTACTTTGGAGGCCCAAATTGAGTTGTGGTTACTGGTGGTTATACAAGTGTTTTTTTATTGCAGAAATGACCCTTCTTTTAAAAGGGGATGTCTATTTTACAAGGGAAAATTTGTCGAATTTTTAGTAAGCTCCCCGTAAAAATGTACATCATTCCTACTTTTATTTCTATAGATCAATCAGGAGTAGAACCCTCCACTTCAAGAACTAGGTTTGGCACGAAGGAGTGCATTCTACCTGTGAGTTAATATTTATGGTTATGAATATGGATTAGAATTTTATATTCATCATGGAAATCATCATTATTATCATATGCATGTGTGAAATTCATACATATGGATTAACACATATACACATATTTTTGTTAAGCAATGTTGAGCTTGCCTTTACATGAAATGATGTGGAGGATTGTTGTGGTATTAGTTACCTGGTGGGTATCATTAGGCTATGCGCACAGTGACTCAATTAGTCGGGTATAGATTTGGGTTATTATTGGATCCATTGATTGAGATATGGCACAGTTGGTTGGATCCCCTCCCCGATGAGTCGCGTTTTCGACGTCCTGCATGATATCTGGACGCGCATCCCACGAGGGAGGGATTCCTCACCACGGAAGAAAACCTCGAATAGAACTTAATTTATTGTCATCCGAACAAAACTTGCTAAATTCACCCTA